>JACXGJ010000735.1:0-48918 GCA_016801105.1 Esox niger
GCACCTGTTGTCTCGTTTAGCGCACCTGATCATCATTTAGCCATTCCCCTCAGTATATATGTTCCCTCTGCTCCCTTTGTCTTTGTGTGTTATTGTCTCTACGATACAGAGCATGTGTCAGCTCATCATTATTAAATGAATCCAAACGTTATAGCTCCGCAGTCCGCTTCCTCCTTCCTTGATCACCAGAACGCTGACATCGTGATACAAAGCATACCACAATATCTTCAAAACACGGTGGGGCAGTGTGATTGCATGGTCATGCATAGCTACCAATGGCACTTGGTCACAAATGTTTATTGATAATATGACAGAAGACAGAAGCAGCTGGGTGAATTCTGAAGTGAATAAGGATATATTGTCTGCTCAGATTCAGCCAAATTCAGCAAAGTTGATTTGGCGGCGCTTCACTTTACAGATGGACAATGACCCAAAACATACTGGGAAGGCAACCCAGGAGTTTTTTAATGCAAAATAGTGGAATATTCTGCAATGGTCGAGTCTCTTGATCTCAACCCGATCCTGAATCCATTTCACTTGTTAAAGACAAAACTTAAGGAAGAATGACCCACAAACAAACAGCAACTAAAGACAGCTACAGTAAAGGCCAGGCAAAGCAAAGGAGGAAAGCCATTATTTGGTGATGTCCATGCATTTCAGACTTCAAGCAATCATTATCTGCAAAGGATTCTTGACAATGTATTAAAAATTAACATTTTATCTATGATTGTGCACATTTTTCCAATTACATTTGAGCATGTGAAATAAGGGGACTGTGTATGAAAATGGCAGCAATTCTTTAACATTTCGCATAGTTCTTTTTGTTGAACACCTAGAATTAAAGATGAAAGTATGCACTACCATTGCATCTTTGTTGTTTTATTTTAAAACCATTGTGTTATTTTAGGTGTACAAAGCAAAAATTATGAAATAAAGTTTCGCTATTACATTTTCATATTTCTGGACCTAACTGTGAATGTACATAAATGTGTATACAAATGTACATATGTCTTGATCAAACCAAATATATGTTTACAACATATATACTTATATAAGACATATAAGTTACATACAGTACATAAATTGCCATATATTACATACAGTCCCCTCCAAAAGTATTGGAACGGCAAGGCAAATTCCTTTGTTTTTGCTGGTCACTGAAGACATTTCGGTTTAAGATCAAAAGATGAGTTTTCATTTCCTGGTATTCACATCTAGATGTGTTAAATAACTTAGGACATGTCACCGTTTGTGTTAGACCACAACATTTAAGGTGATCAAAATGAATGGAACAAATAATCTTCAAGTAAATAACATTTAATATTGGTGGCATAACCCTTGCTTGCAATAACTGCCTTAACCCTGCGACCCATCGACATCACCAAACTGTTGCATTCTTCATTTGTGATGCTATTCCAGGCTTTTACCGCAGCTTCTTTCTGTTCTTGTTTGTTTCAGGGTGTTTCTCCCTTCAGTCTCTTAAGGAGGTGAAATGCATGCTCTGTTGGGTTAAGGTCAGGTGATTGACTTGGCCAGTCTAAAACCTTCCACTTTTTCCCCTGATGAAGTCCTTTGTTTTGTTGGCAGTGTGCTTTGGGTCATTGTCCGGCTGCATGATAAACTTCCTCCTGATTAGTTTCAAGGCAATTCTCTGTAAATTGGCAGACAAAAGGTTTCTGTACATTTCTGAAATAATTCTGCTGCTACCATTATCAGCTACATCATCATTAAATATTAATGAGCATGTTCCAGAAGCAGCCATGCACACCCAAGCCAAGACCATGCTTCACAGATGAGCTTGTATGCTTCGGATCATGAGCAGCTCCTTTTTATCCTCCTGGCTTTTCCATCACTTTGCTAGAGATTAATCTTGGTCTCATCAGTCTATAAGATTGTGTTCCAGAACTTTTGCGGCTCATCACTGTACTTTGCTAATTTCAATCTGGCTCCTCGATTCTAACTACTGACGAGTGGTTTGCATTATGTGGTGTGGCCTCTATATTTCTGCTCTCTGAGTCTGCTTCGAACAGTGGATTGTGATAACTTTACCCCTGCACTATGGAGGTCGTTGGAGTTGTCACTTATAGACTTTTTGGGGTTTTCTCACAATATTTCTGTCATCAACTACTGTTGGTTTCCATGGCTGTCTGTTGCTCTGTTGCTCAGTACACCAGTAGTTTCTTTCTTTTTCAGGACATTCCAAATTGTTGTGCCTGCTATGTATTCCAATGGCTCTGGTCGATTTTCCTTCTTTTCTCAGCTTGACAATGGCTTGCTTTTCTTCCATAGACAGTTCTCTGGTCTTCATGTTGATTTATCCTCTTTAACAAGAAATGCAGTCTTTATAGTTTTAAACCAAGGATGGAAACTTAGACTAGTCATGCAGAGCTATTTAATGTTTGAACAATCAACCTAAAAGGCAACACCTGGGCAAAAAGAAACATCTGTCAGTCACATGTTCCAATACTATTGCTCACTTGAAAAATGTGTTGGTTTAAACAAAGGGTGGTATGTCCTGAGTTGTTTAACACATCTAAATGTGAATACCAGGAAATGAAAGCTGAATTCTGAATTCTTGTCTCATACTCATCTTCTGATCTTAAACACAAATGTCTTCAGTGAACAACAAAAACAAAGGAATCTACATAGATTGATATAAACATATTTTAGCTAAGGTTTAACAAAAGGCCTACAATCAGAAATACAGCTGAATGCTAAACGTACAAATGTAATTCTTTGTGTATTACTATACTGTTTGTACACATCAGCACTCACATTGACCTATTGCAGGCTTTTTAAAAACAAAGGACCTTTTCCAAAACTAATTATTTTTGCCAAAATAATTATTTTTGCCAAAATAAGTTGGAAAGAGTTATTATATTTAAAGCCCTGCTATAACTAAAACTTAAAACATTTAAAGGTTATTCATACATGTAAAATGTCTAAGAGGATCCAAGAGGATACAGGGCCACAGGACACAACCCCAACATCCTTAACTAAATCCAAAGATCCTGTAACATTTTTATCCTATAGAAAGAAAAATCTATCCATTGAGTGGAATAGGGAATCTGAGCCATGCAGTTAATTTACCCTCCCCCACCAACACACACACACACACACACACACACACACACACACGCAAACACGCACACACACACACACACACACACACACACACACACACACACACACACACGCACACACTGGATACAAATATGAATTGATTACTTAATGTTATTATCTGTGACTGGATGAAGATGATGAAAACCACACATCTCACGTCCATCTCACGGAATGCTAAATGCTTAAGTGAATGATTCTGTATTATCTTAAGAAACTTCCAGTATCCTAAAAAAAGTACTATTTCCTGTACAACCAAATTGCATACATGGCGCATGGTATCAGCTTCTCAAGCCTCTAGATATCTGGATGTGACATTGCTTCTACCCACAGGCCAAAATACTAAACTATCCTACCAAAAAATACATTGTCAAACGTTTCTTTCTTTACTAACCCTTAAGATTTGAATGTGCATAAACACAGAAAAACACACACACAAACACTTGACACTAATGCATTACTACTGCTAATTATACTGATAATTACCTATCTACCTCTACCTAGAAGAACATGAACCTCAGTGACACCAAAAGTGTGCATTTTGTTAACGCAAATTGTAATGAAATATTCTCTGATGATGATGAGACCATGACACGACAAAAATCGGCCCCTGAATCTAGAAGCTGTGACTAAATACATTAATATTTTCTTTAATGAAAAATGATGTGGCAAAAATGTTAGTGATTGTCTAAGGAAAATAATTAGATCATCACTTTTTTCAGATTTTTCTTGTATACAACATGAATGCACACACAGTTTTTGGTTGTTGTGCAACCTTTACATTTTTAATGATACATTGTCCAGGATCTACCTGGTCCGTGGAGGTTCACTCCTCCCCGCACCACAAACAAGCCAGATTTGCACCACTTTCTATGTCTCAAATCTGTAGCTAGTTAGCCATAATTCCATAATATGGTTAAAAATATTGCAGAGCAATTCGCAGGAGATTTGAGGTTTGATCATAACTTTAACTCAGAAAGACATAATATTGTATTGTCCTGACTGAGTTTGTGACTGTTGCAACAAAAACGTTCAACTGAAGTTATAGCATTTTAAAACAGCCTGTCAGCTTGCTCATTCCTTGTGTTGCTACCGTATATTTACATTTCTATTATATCAATTTAATTGTATTCACTTAAAGAGCATTTTGAGAAAAGTGCTATTAAGTACACATTTCACAGTTAGTCACAACTTGTTGTTAATGTACCACATGACATATCAAATTTTGATTTGACATCAATAACTTTTGTGTGAATTGTTACACCTTGCACTCAGAAGGTTTTCAGACCCTTTCACTTTTTCCCAATGTCTTTTTATGTTACAGCATTATTCTAATATGCACTCAATACCCCATAATGACCAACCGAAAACTGGTTTATAGACATTTTTACACAGCTATGAAAGAAAACATCAGAAGTATCACATTTACGTAAGTATTCAAACCCCTTCATTCAAGACTTTGTTGAACCAAATTTTTTACAGCGATTACAGCCTTGGGTCTTATTGGGTATGACACTATAAGCTTGGCACAACTGCATTTGGGGAGTTTATTCCATTATTCTCTGCGAATCAATCTCTGTCACGTTGGATGGGAAATGTCACTGCACAGCCATTTTCCTGTCTCTCCAGAGATCAGGTTCAAGTCTGGACTCCGGCTGGACCACAAAAGTACATTCATAGACATGTCCTAAAGCCGCTGCAGTGTTATCATGGCTGTGTGCTTAGGTTTGTTGCCTGTTGGAAGGTATACCTTCAGTTGAGTTTAAGGTCATGAGCCCTATGGAGCAGGTTTACCTTTCTGTACATTGCTCGGTTCATCTTTCCCTCAAACCTGACTAGTTGGCCAGGTGAGGCAGTGTCTGGTTTCCTCCAGATGTGACACTTGGTATTCAGGACTGAGTTCCATTTAGATGTCATCAAACCAGAGAATCTTGTGTCACATGTTCTGGGAGTCCTTTAGGTGCCTTCTGACAAACTCCACGCTGGCTGTCATGCGTATTTTACTGAGGAATGGCTTCCGTTTAGCCACTCTAACATAAAGACCTGATTTGTGGAGTACTACAAAAGTTTGGTTGTCCTTCTCCTAGGTTTTGAAAACCTTCAATGCTGCAGAAATATTTTGGTACACTTATCCAGATCTGTGCCTCAACTCAATACTCTCTCAGAGCTCTAAGGGCAATTCCTTTGACCACATGGCTTGGATTTTCCTCTGACAATTGTGGAACCTTATATAGTCAGATGTGTGCTTTCCTATGTTTTTAAATTTAATTTGTTACATGTGGACTCCAATCAAGTCAAAAATGATCAATGGAACCAGGATGCAGCTGAGCTCAATTCTGAGTGTTATAGTGTATAAATACCTAAATAAATGTGATATTTCTGTTCAAGTTTTTATAAAAGACATACCACAAACCAATATATGCATTCTCATTATGGAGTATTATGAGTAGACTGACAAGGGGTAAAAATGTAATCAGTCTTAGAATAACACTGTAAGATAACAAAATGAGTAAAAAGTTAAGGGTTCTGAAATCTTTCTAAAAGTCTTTTATATTTGTTGCCAATATTTGGAAGCAAGGTCAACTACAGTCAAACATAATGCTGTTTAGAATGAAATGCCACCTCAGGATTTCTGAAGGCCTAGTAAGTCTGATGACCAGGTTGAAAACCTTTTGGCAGTGTACCTCTATGGTTCTTATCCATGTTCTCCTCCTCTTCACTACACATCCTCTGCTTTCCTTTCCAATTTCTGCTCTGCACTTTTATTGCTTTTGTTCAGACAATTGACTTCTAGTTAATTAGCATGAGCTTCAAGGGCAAAATGGGAAATTGTGGCATGTTAAAGACCCTCTTCTATTCTCAATGCAGAGACATCAATATCTCTCTGTCTACATAAACAATCTCTGATAACAAAGTCAAGTGGATGTCTGGGCAGGTTGTAACACAACACACCCTGACTGCAAAAATTAGTATGTAAGTTGAATGGTCAACTGAAGTTTAGTCTCATGGTCAATCTGAATGTCCATTGTTTACATAAACTAAACATTGATAAAGCTGTCAATTAGCACAGTGTCCATTCTACGTTTTAGCAGATGCTCCTTGCAAAGCCACTTAAAGAAGCAATTAGAGTTAACTATCTTACTCAAAAGCAAAACAACATTGTTTTACACTTACCGGCTTTGGAAGTTAAACTTGTAATTTGACATCTTTATTGAAAATGCCTGGTCCAATGGTACAAATAATAAATAATCATCTTTAATTTCAATACTGGCATCAGGAATATTTTACTGGGGTACTTAAGACAAGGCTAGGTAGATGCCACTAGGGGCACTGTTGAATAATCAATTAAACCGAGGTGTGTCAATAGGTTTTTGAATCATTCTTGGGGGTGGTATAAAAATTGAGCCAGGCCTAGAGGGAGGGCTCGCCGGCGAGAGCTTGGTGGCCGAGTTTGCCACGGAGCCCGGTCGGGCATAGCCCGAAAAAGCAACGTGGCATCCCCCTCTCTATCCCATGGGCCCACCACTCATGGGAGGAACCACTGGGGTCACTGTGCTACGATATGTTAGGCAGTGAAGGCCAAGGGCCTCGACGGACCAGACCGAAACGTTACCTCTCTGTGTGGGAAAGAGACGGAACTTGTGGGGGAGGTGGAGCGTTATCAGTTAGATCTGGTGGGGCTCACTTCCATGCACAGTCTCGGTTCTGGAACCCAGACTCCTGGATAGGGCATGGACTCTGTTCTTCTCTGGAGTTGCCCAGGTTGTGAGACACCGGGCGGGGGTTGGGATACTCATAAGCCCCTGGCTGAGCGCCGCTGTGTTGGAGTTTACCCTTGTGGATGAGAGGGTCGCCTCCCTATGCCTACGGGTTGTAGGAAGGGAAAAATCTGACTGTTGTTCGTGCGTATGCCCCGAACAGCAGTTCAGAGTATTTGGCCTTCTTGAAGACCCTGAATGGAGTCCTGTATGGAGCTCCTGTAGGGGACTCCATAATTATGCTGGGGAACAACATGCATGTGGGCAATGATGGAGACACCTGGAGAGGCGTGACGGGGGAACGGCCTCCCTGATCTGAACTCGAGTGCTTTGTTATTAGAGATCTGTGCTAGTCATGGATTATCTATAACGAACACCATGCATACATATGTATGCTCATAAGTGTATGTGGTACCAGAGCACCCTAGACCGAAGGTCGATTATCGATTTTGTGATCGTTTCATTGGATCTGAGGTTGCATGTTTTGGACACTCAGGTAAAGAGAGGGGCGGAGCTGTCAACAGATCACCATCTGGTGGTGAGTTGGGTAAGAGGGTGGGGAAAGACACTGGATAGACCAGGAAAGCCCAAACGGGTAGGGCGGGTGAACTGGGATCATCTGGAAGAGGCCCCCGCCCGAAAAATCTTTA
This sequence comes from Esox niger, assembly GCA_016801105.1. Lineage (NCBI taxonomy): Eukaryota > Metazoa > Chordata > Actinopteri > Esociformes > Esocidae > Esox > Esox niger. The sequence goes on from JACXGJ010000735.1 coordinate 7,529, forward strand.
ACTCACACTTCCAGCAGAGCATTTCTGACATCCCTGTGGAGGTTGGAGGCATTGAACCTGAGTGGTCGATGTTCAAAACATCCATGCGGATTCTGTCCTGGTCCTGAACCAACCGACCAGCTCTTTACTCTTGCAAGGATCCTGGAGGGGGCCAGGGAATATGCCCATCCAGTCTACATGTATTTTGTGGATCCGGAGAAGGCATATGACTGGGTCCCCCGGGAGATTCTGTGGGAGGTGCTGCGGGAGTATGGGGTGAGGAGGTCCATTCTCAGGGCTATCCAATCTCTGTATGTCCAAAGTGAGAGATGTGTTCGGGGTCTCGGTAGTGTGTCGGACTCGTTCCAGGAGCTGGTTGGTTTCCGCCAGGGCTGCGCTTTGTCTCCAATCCTGTTTGTAACGTTAATGGACAGGATATTGAGGCGTAGTCTGGGTGGTGAGGGGTTGCAGTTCGGTGGGCTGGGGATTTCATTGCTGCCTTTTGCAGATGATGTGGTCCTGATGGTATCATCGGTCTGTGACCTCCAGCACTCACTGGACCGTATCACAGTCGAGTGCAAAGCGGTTGGGATGAGGATTAGCATCTCTAAATCTGAGGCCATGGTTCTCAGCAGGAAATCAATGGTGTGCCTCCTCCAGGTAGGGAGTGAGGCGTTACTCCAAATAATGTAGTTCAAGTATCTCAGGGTCTTGTTCGCGAGTGAAGGGAAAATGGAGCGGGAGACTGGCCAGAGAATCGGAGCAGCGGTATTGCATTCGTTTTACCGCACCGTCGTGACGAAAAGAGAGCTGAGCCGGATGGCAATGCTCTCGATATACCGATACATTTTCGTTCCTACCCTCACCTATGGTCATGAAGGCTGGGTCATGACCGAAATAACTAGATTGTGGGTACAAGTGGCTGAAATTACTTTTTTCAAAAGGGTGACTGACGTCTCCCATAGAGGGTGAGAAGCTCAGTCATCCACAAGGAACTAGTAGAGCCGCTGCTCCTTTGCATCAAACGAGCCAGTTGAGGTAGTTCGGGCATCTGGTAAGGATGCCCCTAGGATTGTATTTCGACACTCACCTGGGAACGCCTCGGGATCCCCCAGGCAGAGCTGGCAAATGCAGCTCGGGTAAGGGACATTTGGGGTCCCCTGCTGGAGCTGCTACCCCCACAACCAGATACCGGATAAGTGGATGTAGATGAATGAATGAATTATTTGTATAATTCAATTAACCCATAATAAATCGACAGAAAGCCTAGTTTTTAGATCGAATCCCTATCTGTCAAGTTTTTTAGGGAAGACCATTATTCTTAATTGCTCCTCAAGCACACAAATAGCTTGGATTTTAAGTAGTCTGGGGTCTGAAAATGTCCCAAACTTCATGGCACCCTAAAGGGGAGACTGGAAAAAGTGCATTTAAAATGGACATGATGGTGCCATGGTAGCAGATGTCGACCATAAATTATACAGTGTGAGGCCACCCACATCACAGAAAGTTTCTTGAAGATCTCTTTGCCGGGTGTAACACAACTGTTTTAATTCTTAGGAAAGAGAAATCAATAATTCATTGTCCATAGTTGATGTAGAAATCCGGAAAAATATATTCCTAACTTTACACAATGCTTTCAGTTGCAACACCACTATTTATTTATTGTTTGAATTTCTTTATTGCATTTGGTTAAAATGTTAAGAGGTCGAGTCATGAAAATGACCCCATCAAAGATCCAAACCATCATAATGAGCTCAGAGTTCATGTATTTTCTGTGCCCACACCTCTGACTTTTGTGCATAGGTTTCCTCAAAATCGCTGTGCTTTGTTTCATAGTGACGCTTAGCATTTTAACTTTTATAATTGCCACAGTCTCAGAACATATCAGACAGACTTGTCTGGCACTTGCTGTGGGAAGAATAAAGGCATATTTATCTGTGCACTCATCTTTGATAGCTCGATTTTCTGTGTCACATTTTCTTACTTTTGAGCAAGACATAGCTACTGCCGTTCTGATATCTCTCATTCCCGCTTTTGCTACTGTGTGGAAAAAAGCTTTATATTATATTGAACTTCTTTTAATGATTGGCTCAATTGCATAAGGGATTTAATTGATGCAAGTGATTGAACAACACAGTTGTCTGGACCTGTCATTTATCAAGGACCAGATCAAACCATCGCTTGGTCCTTAGTCTCTACGCTCACCTGGTTGTTTTGGTCTAAACTGGGAACCAGTTTTGAGGTAAAACCAAAAACCTGCATACACTCGACCATCCGTGGAACCGGTTTTACTATGGCTAAATAAAAACAGGTAGGGATAGGCAAGAAAAATGCAGGACACGATCCCACATTAAAATGTTTCTTTCAATGTGCATACAAACCAAACCATCGTGCCACAAAATCCTTTACCACAGTTTACATCTATATACATATAATTTTAATTTCTAACTCATTGATGTCACTGTCAAGTCAATGTTTTGAGCATTTCATAAAGGCTGGACAGAAAGAAACTGTTGTTCTGCCCATCATCAACTACAGGGAGGAGAAAAAGCATTTCATCCCCTGCGTATTTTGTACGTTTGCCCACTGACAAAGAAATTTTCAGTCTATACTTTTAATGGTAAGGTTATTTGAACAGTGAGACAGAACAAAAACAAATAAATCCAGAAAACGCATGTCAAACTTTTTTTAAATGTATTTGCATTTTAACGAGTGAAATACGTATTTGATCCCATCTCAATCAGAAAGATTTCTGTCTCTCAGCTATCTTTTATACAGGCAACAAGCTGAGATTAGGAGCACACACTTAAATGGAGTGCTCCTAATTTTAGCTTGTTACCTGTATAAAATACACCTGTCCACAGAAGCAACCAATAATCTCCAATGTGGCCAAGACCAGAGCTGTCCAAGAATGTCAAGAATAAGAATGTAGACCTACACAAGGCTGGAATGGGCTACAAGACCATCGCCAAGCAGCTTGGTGAGAAGGTGACAACAGTTGGTGCAATTATTCACAAATGGAACAAACACAAATGAACTGTCAATCTCCCTTGGTCTGGGGCTCCATGCAAGATCTCACCTCGTGTAGTTGCAATGATCATGAGAATGATGAGGAATCAGTCCAGAACTACAGGGGATGATCTTGTCAATGATCTCAAGGCAGCTGGGACAATAGTCACCAAGACAACAATGGGTAACACACTACACTGTGAATGACTGAAATCCTGCAGCGCACAAAATGTCCCCCTGCTTAAAAAAGCACATGTACAGGCCTGTCTAAAGTTTGCCATTGAACATCTGAATGATTCAGAGGAGAACTGGGTGAAAGTGTGGTGGTCAGAAGAGACCAAAATCAAGCTCCTTGGCATCAACTCAACTCACCATGTTCGGAGGATGAGGAATGCTGCCTATGACCCCAAGAACAACATCCCAACCGTCAAACATGGAGATGGACACATGCTTTAGGGGTATTTTTCTGCTAAGGGAACAGAGTAAATTCAACACATCAAAGGGATGATGGACAGCGCCATGTAATGTCCAAACTTGGGTTAGAACCTCCTTCCCTCAGCCTGGGCATTGAAAATGAGTTGTGGATGGCTATTCCAGCATGACAATGACCCAAAACACATGGCCAAGGCAACAAAGGAGTGGCTAAAGAAAAAAAGCACATTAAGGTCCTGGACTGGCCTAACCAGTCTCCAGACCTCAATCCTATAAAAAATCTGTGGAGGGAGCTGAAGGTTTGAGTTGCCAAATGTTAGCCACAAAACCTTAATGACTTGGAAAAGATCTGCAAAGAGGAGTGGGACAAAATCCCTCCAGAAATGTGTGCAAACTTGGTGGCCAACTGCAAGAAACGTCTGACCTCTGTGATTGCCGACAAGGGTTTTGCAACCAAATACTAAGTCATGTTTTGCAGAGGATTTGAATAGTTATCACCCTCATTAAAATCTAAAGGAACTCATAAAATATTTGACAAATGCACTTTTCAGGATTTTTGTTTTTGCTTTTCTGTCTCTCACTGTTCAAATAATCCTATCATTAAAATTATAGATTGATCATTTATTTGTCAGTGGGCACACGTACACAATCAGCAGGGGATCAAATACTTTCTTCCCTCACTGTACATGGGACTTCAACATAGTGTTAACTATGTTGCTTCAGGTGTTAAATAAATCCTTAAAAAGAGTTAATAAACATTTTATTTGTTGGATATCCCCATTCCGTCGAGATTCCAATAGGATTCACACATCTCTTTGCAATTCAGGAATTCCGTTCATATACAACTATCCTGTAACCTGCGATTAAATTCACTATGAACATAAATTGGTGCAATTACATACGCTGTCAACATATCCCCAGTGTTATTGGTTTTAATAACTCTCAGTTACATTGCTCCTTAACATTTAGCTATAATGTTTGACCTTAATGTAATTGATTAAAAATGAAAAATGCCTTGTTAGAAATAACATTTACGGTTAACGGTAAAGGTTAACTTGGGGTTAAAGTTAAGCATTACAGTACTGAGTTCACGGTTAGGATGAAAGATACGACTACAAAAACAGAAATTGCCTGTCAAAGCAACAAAATTCCACAGCAAAACGTTGTGTCTCTCACTGGATTCAAACTTGCAACAATCAGACTATTGTTTGCCAAAACACCTGCCCAACATCCCAGACGTCCTTGCAAACAGTCACTCTATTTAACTATTAATGAATTCATAGCTGCCCCTGGCGGCAGGTTTCGGATGGAAGGGATGTGGCACTTATATATTGACACTGAATGTAATTGAGTCCTTAAGGACCAAGAGCGCTGGGATACAGTATGTTGATATTGAATGGAATAGCCCTGCTGATATGTTCATATTGAACACAATCGCGGTTTACGAGCTAGTAACACATTTACGTAATTCCTGTGATGCTGGTTTCCTTGCAGGCCTAACTGGATTAATTTCTTAGTTCAACTACTTAGGAAACTATTTAGATTATTGGCATTGTTAATAGCATAGCTTTTTCCAAGCCCCACTTTAAAGTTATAATGAAAATGTACTTTTCTGTAAGTCAATGTAATGTTCCTCAACTAAAAACTAGCTAACACATATCTACTTCAGTTGCTAGTGACATGACCTATCCCCAACGAATTTCAGGCCCTCTATTTTGCTTTAAATTATTTTAAATACATAATTTTTAACAACATACTGACTTGGGATCTCATATGATGAAGGCCACAGGATGGAAAATGAATGAATGCAACAACCCTGTCTCTATCACTAGCAAACAGTGATGAGTGGTACTGGTAACTTAAATTCACACCAAAGGCACCCTGGGAAATATGCAAATAAGGCATGAAAACCTACAACAGGGCTATTCAAGTCTGGTCCTTTTAGGATGTTGCATAATTCTTCAAAGACCCTAACATTGTTTCCCTGTGACATCATTTTCAAGACCCTTACTTGATTCCAACTTGCCCTTTCATTTTTCAGTGCGTATGCATTGAAAGCTAGTTGTCAAGTTGCAATGTTCTACAAATTCCCCCAGACACTGATGTCACCCCTTTAAATTTTTAACAAGAAACATTGCAGATGCTGAAAACAACATTGCAGATGCAGACCATATAAAACACTGTCTCTGAAAGCTATCTGTACTGCATGAGCAAACTGACAAGAATCCTCGTCAGCTCTGCCTCCCGGATAATTGCGGTTGACGTGCCCAAAATACAGAAGAGTTGATAGAGGTGAGCTGCCGCACATTGTATTGCGTTACAGTAGTCCCGTGTGCTATGTTCGTGTACATATTTGCGTGTGCTGTGCCTATGAGTGTGTGTGTATTATACATTTGGACACAGGCGGTAGTCCTATGCTCATTTCAGAGAGATTCTACGAGGCTCTTCTCTTTCAAGGTGTCGCGGACAGCTGACAGGAGGCAACCGCTGAATTACAATATCCCGCAAGCTGAACACGCACGCAGCGCCTTCTCTATCTCTCTCGCTGTCCGTGCAAGTCCCCCCGATTCTCACGAGAGCACTCATTATTCTCGGACATGACAGCTGACAAGCTCTTCTTTCTGAACTACTAATTGATATAATAGTGACATATGCAGTGCAAGTTCTGAATCATACACTATTGTCGCACATTTAGGAGCTATTAGACAAAAAGCTACACTGACGGGATAAATCAATCCACAGCGTCCTTAATAGCAGACAGACAAGCAGCACCATATGAAGAAAGTAAAATACACAACACTGCTATAAACTATAAATGCATATACATTCCTGATAATGTTTGAAAAGATAGTGTAGGCCTATTCTGGTGTTTTACGACCCCCATCTGTCCCCAACAAGATTTTCCACAGACTCACACTCCCACACACAACGAACAGCATTAATTTGAAGCATCTAGTTTAAGACACTAAACAATTGTGTACGACAATTAATGATCTTGTAGAATACACAAATTAAATAAGTTTGAAATGGTGTAGTGAAACCATGATCGCGAATATCACAAAACAGAAATTAGCGCATTAAATCTTCAATAGCTTAACCCCAGATATTGTCAAATTGATACTGGTAAGCCCACCTCCTCATCATCCTTCGGCGGTGGCTTCTGTCTCTGATTCGGCTGCGCTTCCTTGGTGGCTGTCATTGTAAACTCCTGGTAATAGAACTTAAAGTCAACTCGCTGCCAACCCTGAAGATGCGCTGTAGTCAGTTCCCACTGGCCCGTGGAGTAGTCAAAAAGGCAAGGCAAGCTGCAGAAGATGAAAGCGTGGGTTTTTAATTGTAGAATGTTAAAAAGGAGTCGTGCAGCGATGTGGTTCGTCACGAATGAATTCTGCGAGGTATTCGAACGTCTGCTGGTAACACTTCTAATGCTGGTTGTCCGTCCACATTATGTTGACGAGATGGCAAAATATTCAGTCGTCAGAGTGCAACGAACAGAGAAATATGAAGTAGGCACCAGCTGCCTTTACCGCTCTATCTGTGTGCTAGCGACAAACGAGGGGATCTTTACCACTTGCTCGGTGGTCAGGGAGAGCTCGTGGTGAGGATCAGTGTTTGGGTTTGGGGGGGGTCCTACTGCAAGATGGGTTGGGGTGCGATTAGTCCTAAGTGTTTGACGTAACAGAAATGCAATTATAACCGATAAAGCTCCAATTGGCACACTATTTCTATATCATGTAAGCTTTACTTTCAGAACCGTAAACATTACAAGTCCTACTAGTTTGCTGATTCACTTGTGTGCTTAACTTATGTGTATTTAGTGACGTATTTCTGGAGATTTGGTAAAATAATGAATATTTTTTTTTACAAATGGTCGGATTTGTGCGCTGTCCATGGTGCTGAACCACGTAGGGCTGTGTATATTTTTGTCTTTTACCTTTGATTAGACACAGCAGTTGGTTAGTGGGGAACACATTATAGTTCGTTTTCTTGTAAATCAATTATTATTATAGTATACATTTCGAGTTGTTGCAGACTGTCTCCTACCAATTCAAGTGGTTAGTAAATGCAAATTGTTCATAGCCTATAAAAGTATTCATGATACCAACCTGTGAAGAATATGTCTTGTGAAATACAATTTATTTCCAATGACAGATTGGAAACAGGAAGAAACAGAAAATGAGCAAAAGTGGGACATGCAGTTGGAATTAATCTGCTGAAATCTGGGGCAGTAAGATAGATATCATTGGAACTTAGTTGACATTTGACACCCTCAACTACACAGTCCCCTGGTAAAATAAAAGGGTTGAATTTAATTGAGCTCACTACAACTAACAAATAAAAATGTAAGTTCAAGTGAATATAAGCCGTTTTCAAGGGTAGATATCAGTAAACAACTCGATAAAATCAAGGCCATTATAATGTTTATTATTTATTTATAGTGAAAGATAAGTACGGTCTTCATTTTGATAGTTTGTTAGATATGTCATATATTTTGGGCTGTCAGTAGGTAACCTACCACTTTTCTGCCATGTTCCACAGAGATTCTGCCATTGTTTGGCAATAGCAATAGGTGTTCATGAGAGTTAAGAATCATGCAGTTAAATATATTGTGTGGATAGAGGGCAAGTGGAATGACAGTAGTCGGAGTAACTAGTATGAATTATCTATAATTGGGTGAAAAAGTAAGATAAAACAACTTATCCAACAACAGCTGCCAGGACAAATCTCTCTGCTCTAGACAACACTTATTGGCACGTTCTGCGCCCCAACTGTATCAATATGAAAGGCCAAGAGGTGTGGAGAGAGGCAAGGAAAGGAACCTAGTGACGGATGCAAGCACAAGAAGAAGCGCAAGCACAAGTGCACGACCCAAAGAGTTATCTATAATTAACAGGAGCCAGCCATTAAAGGAACAGACATTTTTGCTACTCTCTTTTTCTAATAAAAGCATCTGAAAGGAGTTGGACTAGAATTTCAAGCAGAGACTGGGCTAGAACTAGCCCTTAGGAATTGTTTATTTAATTGATCCAAAAAATATACATCCAACTAAACAAGAAAGTTATCGCATGTTTCATGACGTAATTTTTATTACATGGCGGTGTTTTTGAAATGAGACATAAGTTCAACTATTGCTTATTTTGCCCCCTTACACATTGAAAGGGACAGGTTAGGTGGGGAAACTATACCTAAGATTAAGCTTTTCCAATGGCCATAACAGTGACCACTGACCTAAATCCTACTGAAAACCTATACAGTAGGTGAATTCAAGAGGAAGCAAAGGAATCTGAGGGATCTGGATATATTCATTTATAGAGGTGTTTTTGGCAGCGATCACAGCAAATTTTTATCAATGGGACAGTGGATTTTTGGCCCTGCGGAAACTAAGTACAGACATAATCCAGATGGAGATTCCGACATAAATTACTTGTTTTCTGTGTTTGACAGAGATTATTTATATGCTTAGACACGTTGTATTGGAAGGGAAGTGATGACTCAGATGATTGTGATAAGATATTGTTACAACATACTTTATATAAGAGAAAGAGTAAAATCTGGTTAAAACAACATTAAGTTGTTAGTTTAATTGTATTGAACTTCACATCTGTTAATGATCATCTGTAGATGATTGAGGTTAATTTAAACAAATATATTATTTTAAACAATGTCTAAAAAATTAAATAATATATATTAGCTACAAGCAGCTCGTTGTGCCATGAGGTGTAGTAGATCATGATGAATGGATAAAAGAATGCTCTAGCTAAATGATGATCAATCATGATGATACAAACCATTACCACATTTCCAACTTTTAATGACAGAAGCCAATACTGCCATGTTTACTATAAAACCTCTATTTACTGCGGGTAAACTCTGCTAAAAAAAAATCCTGCCAAAAGGCAAACTGAAATGATTAGATATATAAATCAATGTTACACATACTCTTGAAGAAGTGATCTAATTCCGTACTAGACAGGATTTGAAACAACATAACACTATTCAGTAGGTCTAACAATAGGATATGAAACCATAAAGGAAAGTATCTAATTCTGCTATAAACAACTCCAAAAAACAACATAGTAATTTCAGCCTTTTCTTATAGTGCTTTGGCACAAGTTTGTATAATGCTTCACTTAAGGCTTTTGCATGGTCAGCACAGTTGATTTACAACTGTGATGGTGCATTGATTTACATGTGATGGTGCATGGATGATGTACTGATTTACATGTGATGGTGCATGGATTGCGCATTTATTTACATGTGATGGTGTACTGATTTACATGTGATTGTGCATTGATTTACATATTATTGTGCATGGATGGTGCATTGATTTACATTTGATGGTGCATGGACGAATTTCTGAAACTGTGGATCCCTTCTTTTAGCATTCCACTCAGAGAGGAAGTCCACCTCGCGTGGTATATATCCACTTGACGTACCAGTCACCATCTCTGGTAGCTCTCTGGCAAGAGGATCGTAGGCAATATGACTTAAGCTAGTGATGCCATTTCAACTTTCTGATCTGGCTAGCCAGGAATCTCTGGTGAGTGTTGTGTTAAATGCCAAATTTGCTACTTTGCAAAGAAGCAAAAATCCCTAGAGCTTGTCATTTGAGCAGTTTTTAGTGTCCATAGGTGTTGGGGTTAATTGTAAGCAAAAGAGACAATTACAACTCTATAATTTGATTGAAAAAGCCTTCACGTTGCTTTTCAATACCAATGAAAATATGTTATTCAAATGTTGGAGTGGTCTGATTGGTTTCTTGTGTTTTTAGAGCTTTTATAAAGTTTGAAAAGCACTTATTTATTCTTATTAAAGACAAAACAAACAAGTACGCTGCTTAATATTTCCAAAATAATACAGTTGTTTCTAGTAACATGCAACATGGTATAATTTGCAATCATGAGATCTCAGAGAAATCACAACCATGCAAGCCAATAAGAGGGACCCTCAAGAAGTTATATTATGAAATTTGTTGCTTTTGATAACTTTCAGCTCTGTAAAAAAGTAGAAAAGCAAAGTGAGGAACAAAAGCATTCAATTTGCAGTGGTCTCTTAATTTTAACCCTTCTGTTCCTGACTCAAAACCTTCCTTTCCAACTTTGCTGCGAACACATCACAGGAAATCTCAATACAAATGATTATGGTTTGATAAAAGGTACTAATAAAACAATTCAATACAAACAATACAAAATACAAAAAGAAAAAAAAATGGGATAAAAACATATATAAGGAAGCTATAAGATTAAACAATGTGGTCAACTTTAAGTGTTCAGACACAGGCACGTGAAAAAAGAAGTGTTTTTAACCTGGATTTAAAAATGGATATGTTTGGGGCACTTCTAAGATCTTCTGGTAGTTTATTCCAGTTGTGTACAGCATAACTGCAAGCAGCTTCTCCCTGTTTAGTTTGGACTCTGGGCTCTACTAGCTGACCTGTTTTCATGGATCTAAGAGCCCTGCTCGGTTTATATTCTTCAAACATATCAGAAATGTATTCGGGTCTTAAACCATTCAGAGATTTATAAAGTGAAAGCACCACTTAAAAATCTATTCTCTAACTGACTGGGAGCTAATACAAAGATTTAAGAACTGGAGTGATGTGCTCTGTTCTCTTGGTCCTGGTTAACATTCTAGCAGCAGCTTTCTGAATGAGCTTACAGTCTTTTGGGGGAGTCCAGTTAAGAGCCCATTACAGTAGTCAACCCTACTAGAGATAAAAGCGTGGATGAGCTTCTCCTGGTCTTTTTGGGACACCAAGCCTTTGATTCTGGCAATATAAAAAAAAAAAGAATGCTGTTTTCGTGACCACTTTGATATGACTTTTAAATGTAAGGTCTGAGTCTTTCAGAACACGAAGATTATGCATTTGGTCCCTGGTTTTTTGAGCCCGAGAATCTAGCTCTTTACTAATACTTGTTCTTTCATTTTTGTTGCCTGGCTCTGCTTACAAAATCAGGCAAAAACCTTAAGAACAGTTGGAACCCCACAGATTAGACAAAAAGTTAATTTCTGCAGCGGCCGCTATGATTTTGCCGTGGTAGTGCGCCACAATAAAATGAACACAGTAGAAACACAATATATTATGCATGCAGATATGGTGAAAATGTTTAGCTGTTGTTCAACCATAATTAAATGGGGAAGATGAGTGATCTAAGCGTCTTGTACCGTGATATGGTCATTGAAGTCAAGTTGACAGAAAGGCATGAAAAACTGAAATAACCACTTTTTAAAACTTTACACATTTATTTGAGATATAAAATCAATTGAAAAAGTATTGGCATCATTCAAGAAATTGATTAAAAGTGAAATTGCTGTATTGAAAAGTTGATCTGCTTGCAAAAACAAAATGTTCAGCTAAACTGATCAGCAAAAACCTTTCTCCAGCTTGCTTCATTCATCTTATTAGCATTAGTGTCCACATTTCACTCCTGTTGTGCTCAATTGCTGGCTGATCTGAATACATCCACATGGTAGATTTGTAGATGTGCTGATAGTTTCTCACCAGCTCACTTAAACACTCTGGACAGCTCTATTTGATGTATAAGGGTCAAGCTACTTCTCCATTTGTCTCCACTCTGTGGTCTCCAACTCTATTAACAATGCAGACCCCTTAAGTGGGAAAACAAGGCACAATGTACATTTTCAAAAAAAACTCATGGATACGGTCCCTTAATTGGTGGCAACTCAGTTGCCATATGTGTTCAGGTAACTAAGCATTTTGCTTTAACAGTTCTGAATACTACGCTTACACTTACAAAGAAATCATGATATTGAACAATAATAGCCTGACTAATCTGACATTGGGACTAGATACTTTAATGGATGACTGGGTTGTCATGAGACAAATGAGACTTGTCATACTATCAACTGCTGTGCATCAATATGTTATGTTTTGTACAAAGTAGGCTATCTTGAAATCATACATTCCACTGTTTTATTTAAGGTTGAAACATATAAAGATGACATAACATAATTGTAACAAGTTTGTTACAGCTGGAAAATACTCCTGCTGTAGGCAGAAATGTGACTTGTTGTATCGTATTTTGGAAGAATGTGTTTATGTTTTGGGAAGGTGTGTTGTATTGGGAGTGTGTCATATTAGTGGTTGTGTTTTGAGCTATTGGGGGAGTATTTCAGTTAGGGGTGTGTAAATGTATTTGTGGTTGTGTTTTGCACTTCCGGGCTACCATACCCAATTGCTTAATAACTTATTATTTTAATTATTTAATTATTTTTTTATCAAAGAAATTGTATGAATTTCTGACTTTTATGTGTAGGCAACATTAGAGAGGACTGTAAACTGGCAACAATCTGGGTATTAATAATAACGCCGCAATCTGGGTAGTATTTGAACATTTACATATGGCAAGCATGGCATATTGGTAGAGTTATTGAACATTATATATACATATGGGCACTTATGAATGGTGGCATAGCACGTTACAGCTACATAGTGAGAATTTTAGAGGAACAATATACATTTTCTGAGATACTGATTTTGGGGTTTTCATTAGTTGTCAGTTATAATCATCAAAATTAAAAGGAACAAACACTTGAAATACATCAGTCTGTGTGGAATGACTGTATACATTATGCAAGTTTCACTTTTTGAATGGAATTACTGAAATAAATCAACTTTTTGATGATATTCTAATTACATGACCAGCACCTGTACATAGAGCAAAATGTAGCAAGAGGATAAAGCAATTATATACATAACACTGTACATAGCAGCATTTTAAAAAGAGTACTGTGAACTAGCAGCAATATTGGTAGTAGCATTGAATATAATAGATATGGCAAATATGGCAGTAATATACTGATTAGCCATAACATTATGACCACTGACAGGTAAACTGTCAGTGGTCGGCAAAACCATGGTCGCAGAGAGCTTCCAAAGCATCAGAGGGATCTCAATGTTGAAAGATATCAGTCAGTAGAAGGGTATACCATGGAACACAGTGAAGACAGTCATCATCAAGTGGAGAAAATATGGCACAACAGAGACATTACCAAGAACTGGACATCCCTCCAAAATTGATGAAGAAAACTGGTCAGGGATGCTTCCAAGCAACAATAAAGGAGCTGCAGGAATTTCTGGAATGTGCTGGCTGTGTGCTACATGTGACACCAATCTCCCATATTCTTCATATGAATGGGCTATGGGGTAGGGTGGCAAGACGGAAGCCTTCTCTTACAAAGAAAAGTCCCACTGAAGTTTGCAATACAAACATCAAATCTCCCAAAAGCATGTGGGAAAATGTGTTATGGTCTATTGTAACCACGGTTTAACTTTTTGGCCATAATTCCATAAAGGTATGTTTGGCCCAAAAACAACACTGCACATCACCCAAAGAACACCATACCCACAGTGAAGCAAGTTTTTTGGGGATTCAGTATAATTTGGAGATTCTCTCGGCCTAGGAACTAGCTTGGAGGGCATAATAGTTTTGAATGCAGAGCGGTAGTCCACAAACAGCATTCCTCACATATGTGTTGCCTTTTTCAGGTAGGAGAAGGTGGTGGGCGTCTTTTAGGACAATGGCATCATCCATAGATCTATTGGGGTGGTATGCAAATTGGAACAAATCCAAGGGGTCAGGAAGGGTGACGCAGCCAACATCTCATGACTTTGTTTGACTTTGTTTGTTGTTCTCCACAGAGAGTAGCTGCTGGCATCGCATTGGACTGCCACTTCTCTTTGGAACTGTGCCTTGTTTTCTTGTACTCGTCTGGTATATTGTCTTGTTTTACGTCTTCTACCGATTGGTTTTTAGAAGATTCCCCAACCTTAGTTTACCCTGTTACACTACCAATCTTGCTATGTTAAACACCCGTTCTATGAACAATGAATCTCTCCTCCTTCATGAACTCATATTGGACTATAACTTGGACTTCCTCTTACTTACTGAAACCTGGCAAACACCTGATGATTTTTTCACCAGAATCTAGCTACTCCCTCTGGTTAAACCTATCCTGAATCTAGCTACTCCCTCTGGTTAAACCTATCTGTGCCAACCCCACCTCACTGGCCACGGTGGTGGCCTTGCTGTTTTGCACAAATCCATTTATAAAACTCAGCTGTCTCTTCCTTCATTTCTCTCATTTGAAAACATTGCTTACAAATCAGCCTGTTCCCTCACCACTATTCTACAATATCCAAAAAACGGACCTAGCTGTACCACTCACCATAGCAGTATCACTTTCCTCCCACCTTCTGCTGCTTGGCGACATGAGTATTCACATTGGCTCCTCAAGCACCAAACTCACCTCTGATGTCACTGCTGTCCTGGACTGCTTTAATATCACCAAACATGTCAATTTCCCAACCCACGTCAAGGGCCACATTCTTGACCTAATTTGCACTGTTGCCCTCAACATCACTCCCATCTCCCCTTCACTGTTCCCCTTATCTGACCATAAGATCTTGAATTTCTTTTTCCTCAAACATACCACACAATATTGTAAAACGACTCATCTCCTTCCGCAACATAAAAGCTGTCGACCCCCAGACACTCTCGGGTGCACTCTGTTCTGCCCTTCCCCTGGACCTTGCACCTTGCATGCCCAAACACCTCAACAACCAGTTCAATACTACTCTATCTGCTGCCCTCAACACCATGCCCCCACTTCAAACAAAAAATGTCACCTTCACATCCTGTTCACCCCGGTTTACATCTGAGCTCCGTGCCATGAAGCAGGAGGGCTGCCGGTTTGAACGTCAAACCAGAACTGGCCTAACTGTTCATGCTGAAGCCTATAAGCTTCACCTGTCCTTGTACAGAAATGTTTTTCATGTTGCCAGACCCTCATTCATCTCCGACACCATCAAAACCTCCAACACAAACTCCTGGACTTTGTTCTCCACTATCAACAAACTCCTCCTACAGCTCAGTGAGTCCTCCACACCATCCACAGTGCTCGCAAACTCTTTTCTTCAGTTCTTTAAGGACAAGATTACTCACATGAATGCTTCCTTGGCTAACCCATCTCCCCCAGTTCCTTCTTCCACTCTCAACCACCTACCCTTTTCTGTTATAGAAACCCTCTTGAGCACCTTCACCCTAGTTGACCCACCATTCATCACAAAACATATTTTATCTTCAAAAACAACTACCTGCTCCCTGGATCCCTTTCCATTAAGGCCTATCAGCCTGCTCTCTGTCCATACATCACTCAAATTGTAAATCTTTCTCTCTACCATTGCATCGTTACCTCCAGCTTTATACATGCTGTTGTCACACCCATCCTAAAGAAACCTGGCCTGGACACTACCAATTTCAATAACTTCTGCCCCATCTCCAACCTCCCCTTCCTTGTGAAAACCCTGGAAAGGACAGTTGCCACCCAACTTCAATGCCAACTCCTCAATAACTGTCTGTTTGAGCCATTTCAATCTGGCTTCCGACCACTTCACAGTACTGAATTTGCCCTCCACAAAGTTGTTAATGACCTGATGCTGGCGCACTCAACATCCTTATTCTTCTTGACCTGAGTGCTGCCTTTGACACAGTCAATCACCTTATCCTCCTCACCAGCCTCAAAGCCTTGGGTGTTGAGGGAGCCACACTTTCCTGGCCATGCTCATACCTCACCAACCATACTCACAACATTTCAGTCCATGGTCATAAGTCTGAGTCAGCTGTAGTCACACAGAGTGGACACCAGGGTTCTGTTGTTGGGCCCCTGCTCTTTATCATCTACATCCACCCCTATGGTCAGATCCTCCGTCACCTTAAACTGGACTTCCAATGGTATGCTGATGACACTCTGATCTACGTTAGCACATAATCCCTCACCAACCCTCCTCTGTCTCATATCAAAACTCCCCTTGCCTCTAGCTTAACTGTGACAAAACTGAACTTTTACTACTTTTTACTACAAAAGCCACACTCACCAAAGCCGGCACCTTCACCCTCACTGTGGATGACTCTGTTGTATCTCCATCCCCTCATGCACGCAACCGCTGTGTCATACTGGACTCCTCACTCAGCTTTGAACAACGCATAAAACAGACAGTCAAATCTTCATTCTTCCACTTCTGCAATATTCTTCCCTGTCCCACACTGCCGCTGAAACCCTAATACATGCATTCATTTCTGCCCGTCTTAACTATTGAAATTCTCTCCTTTCTGGCATTAACTCTTCATCTCTCCATAAACTACAACGAGTTCAAAATTCAGCGGCAAGACTTCACACACACAAAATATCCTGGCAGCCCATCACCCCCATCCTATAAGAACTCCACTGGATCCCAATCTCCCAATCTTCAAAATTCTTCTTCTCACATATATAGCCCTCCACCAACTTGCTCCAACCTATCTCTTGGACCTTATTCCCCAATAGCATTCCTCCAGGTCACTCCGCTCTGCCATTTCTGGCCTCCTTATCATCCCTCGATCCAAGCTGCGGAGCTTTGGAGATAGGGCTTTTTCACGGGCTGCTTTGGAATGCACTTCCACAATTCATCCGTGACTCCAAATCTGTTGCCATCTGCATCCGCCACCTCAAGTCTCATCTGTTCAAACAAGCCTATCCCTACCCCCAGCCCCATGTTGTTTGACCCACCACCCCATTTTAGTTTTTGTTTGGTATTGCTACCGTTTGTCTCATTGGTCTATCTGTAGTTGTTTGTTATGTATGAATTGTAAAGCGTCTTTGGGTCTCTGAAAAGCTCTATATAAGTTTAATGTCTAATTATTATTATTATTATTAAGGGTGGAGCAGATGTGAGTTCTAAATAACCGCTCTAAGCTCCACCATGATGGTGGAGGTCAGTGCTACAGAGCAGTAGTCATTCGGACAGATGATGGAAGGTTTCTTCGGTACAGGGACGATGGTGGTCTTTTTGAAGCAGGAGTGGACTACAGCCAGAGACAGGGAGTGGTTGAATATGAAGATGAAAACCTCCGCTAGTTGGTCAGCGCACCAACCAATGACATCTGGAATGCCATCTGGTTCTGGTGACTTCCGAGTGTTCACTTTTTTAAAAACCCAAAAAATCCATACTTTCCTAAATAACAAGGGATGAAAATTGGAACTGGACTGACTGGGGATCACATTAACAGACTGTTCACTTTGTGCTAATGTGAAATAGCTGGTTCATTAATTCCATGAAAAAATGCCAGCAAATTTTCACCTTATTCAGGACAACATGTATTATAAAGGGTGTTATGCAGTGCAGAATGACAGGACCTTACCCTCACAGAACACAATGTAAATAGTTACACCAAAGTTGAATACCCTGAAATAAGTCCTGTTTTATTCATTCTGACCCTAACCTGAACTGATTATTTCCCTTTCTTTAAACCTAACATTCATGCAATTATCACAACACAGGTTGTAGTGACTTTACCCACCCACTGCCACTGGAACTCATTCACACCGAGCAAGTACAATCATGACAAAGATCATCAGAATGGCAGTCTGTACTGTCTGGCTCCTATATTATGCTCATTTGTTGTCCTCCCATTCCCACTCAATGACAATAAAGCACTTAATCCGCCCAGGCCAGTGACTCAGACATTCAAGGGCAAACAACATGCCTTTCAATTGAAGCTCAAATATTGACATCTTACACTTGACCCATTCCACTTCCAGTACAGAATGTCAGAAACGTGGACTAACTTTAGAGCAACTACAATTGTACTGAAAATGCATTTGGGCATAAAAACACTAAGGGAGGTCAGCCATGAAGGTCGAAAGGGAATCGCAAATAGAGATGAAAGGGACATACTGTTCTGTGTGCTGTACATCTGCTAGTGTCTGCTGCATTAGCATAAATCCCACTTAACCTTTGCATTTGTGCTCCTCAGATAGAGTGAAACAGAGACTTCAGACTATGATTTAATATGACTACTCTTTACTTTGTGACAAATTGCAACCCCTTTTCTTGGGGAACTTGTCAAGATGTACCCATTTCCGCAGGTACTGTACCAAGGTATGTTTTAATGTGAAACTACATTGTTTTGGTGCACCTTTTTCAATTTTCTTGTAAACTACAGTCTTTACTATTCAGAAATAATACCTAAATGTATACTTCAAACTGTAACTGATTTGACTATATACCATAACCCTAAATAAAATTTTAACAAATTTTTATTCACTGTTGACGTTTGACCATTGATGGAAAGAGGATGTGCCATTATAAAATCTGTTCTGTCCTTGGCAGCACAACTGAGGAAATCTTTATGTCGCAACACCAACATCAAGAGGAATCAAATGCCTTCAATGGTGATATCCATACTAGAACACAATTTCTCTCAGTTGAGTCTACTAACAATATCCATGATTTTGATTGATAGCTAAATTACTGCACCACATGGCTTACTTAAAACATCAAGCCAAAGCTAAATGACAGATACGCAACCACATACTGTAATTAAGGCATCCAGTCATGCTGTAATTCTGTTGCTGCAGCTTTGGCACGAGGAGTAGTTTTATTTGGAGATTAGGTTGCAGTGAAAACAGCTATATATTAGAGAAGCATGGCTTGAGTCGGTTTAGCATACTGTAAGAAGTATAACTTGATCTATGGATGTAGGGTGCCACTCAAGCTTGCATTGTTCTTTGTTTGCCAATTGTTGGGCAATGGATAGGCCAGATATGGGCTCTTTCACACCCCTGAGCCAAACATACAATGTAAATAAGTAAAACCAGCTGTGTAAAATTAATGTAGGGTTCATTATTTACTAATGGCTACTTTGTCAAATGTACTTCTTATTGCAGGGTTTTGTGATTGTCAAAACTATCTTGAGATGAATGCAGTAACCTCAGGATAAGTGATTCCAGAAAAATATTGTTAATGACAGATTTTTCTTATCAGCAATACATGTCAAGTATGTTTCTTTCAAAATGTGTTTAATGTATATAATAACACCAATTAATCATACAGCATCAGCGATAACATAGACCTCTGAAGGTGTGCTGTGGTATCTGGCACCAACAAATTAGCAGCAGATCCTTTAAGTCCTGTAAGTTGCAAGGTGGGGCATCCATGAATAGGACTTGTTTGTCACCCCACATCCCACAGATGCTGCATTGGATTGATATCTGGGGAATTTGGAGATCAAGAGTACATGGTCTGCAACAATGCTTAGGTAGGTGGTACATGTCAAAGTAACATCCACATAAATGACAGGACCCAAGCTTTCCCAGCAGAACATTGCCCAAAGCATCACACTGCCTCTGCAGGCTTGTATGCCTCCCATAGTCCCTCCTGGTGCTATGTGTACTCAGGCTAAGCAACCCACATGCACCCGGCCATCCTTGGGATGTAAAAGGAAATGTCAGTCACCAGACCCGGACACTTCTTCCAGACCCGAAAACGTCTTACTCCGTGGTCCAGTTCTGATGCTCACATGCCCATTGTAGGTGCTTTCAGCAGTGGGCAGGGGTCAGCATGGGCATCATAACTGGTCCTACCGCTACACAGCCCCATAAGTGACGAACTGCGATGCTGTGTGTTCTGTCCCCTTTCTATCAGTACCAGAATTAACTTTTTAAGCAATTTGAGCTACAGTAGCTTGTCTGTGGGATCGGACCACACTGGCCAGCATTCACTCTACATGTGCATAAGTGGGCCTTGCCCGCCCATGACCCTGTTGCTAGTTCACCGCTATTCCTTCCTTGGACCACTTTTGAGAGGTACTGACCTGTGGCATAGGCAGAAATTGTTGTTTGACGAGGCATGAGTAAACATGGCTGGGCCCAATAACTAAATACAGCAAAACTACTATACCTATTTAGAACAGAATTCTCTTGACAAAAAATACAGTTTTATTATGCAGAGACCATAGGGAGGGCAGCGCAACAACAGCTTACAGTAGGACCGCTGATAACACACAGCCATTCCGAGTACGACCATGATCAAAGACATATGAAACAAATTTTTAACATGTACATATAACTTATAGGACACATATCCTGAAAGAAAAGTAGGAATCGAGAGAACGAGATTACAGAAACCAAAAAACATGTCCGTCTGACAGCCAAACCACATTAAAACAAAATATCAGATCCGATGTAACCAATTAGATTAGATGTATCGCCTACTGTCATTTTCACCATTTCTGATTTGTTAGAAAACTGTACAAACAACAGATCAAATGTATGATATTTTTCTTTTAAATATTGGCCCAGCCAAGGCTTCACCTCTGGTACTGACCACTGCAGACCGGCAACACCCCACAAGGGCTTCAGATTTGGAGATGCTGTGACCCAGGTAAGAAAAAGGTGCAGTGATCTCTTATTTTTTTCCGGAGCTGTATAATGGCATACATTGCACTCAGAAAGTATTCAGACTCCTTCAGTTTTTTATCTATACAAAATACTCGATAAAGACAAAGCAAAAACAGTTTTTCAGAAAATATACTAAACAACAGAAATATGACATTCATATTCAAATTCAAAACCTTTGCTATGAAACTCGAAAATAAATTCAGGTGAATCCTGGTTCCACTGATCTTCCTTGATATTAGAGTCCACCTGTGGTAAATTAAATTGAAAGGACATTATTTGGATAGGCAACCACCTGTCTTTAGAAGGTCCCACCCTTGACTTTACATGTCAGAGAAAATATCAAGCCATGAAGTCAAAGGACATTCCAGTAGAGCTTCAAAACAGGATTGTGTCAAGGTACAGACCTGAAGAACGCCACCAAATCACTTCTAGAGCATTGAAGGTCTGTAGGAATAAACTGGCCTTTATCACTCTTATACAGAAGTGTATTTATTGGTCAGAGAGGTGACCTAATGGTCACACTGAGAGGGTTCCTGTGTGGAGACAACCATCCCAGCACTCCATCAACCAGGCCTTTAAGTTTGGGTGGCCAGACAGAACCACTTCTCAGTGAAAGACAGCTCCTTGATGAAAAGCTACTCCAGAAATCTCACAACCTCAGACTGGGAAGAATATCGACCTTTCAACAGGGCAACAAACCTTAGCACACAGCCAAGATAATGCAGGAATGGCTTCAGGACAAGCCTGAATGTCCTTGAGTGGCCCAGCCAAAGCACCGATCTAACATCTCTGGAGGGACATGAAAATGGCTGTGCAATGACATTTCCCATCCAACCTGACAGAGCTCAAGAAAATCTGCAGAAGGATGGTCTGAGAAGAGTCAATGTTGTTATTACTGTCAAATGTGCTTCAATAAAGTACTGAGTAACAGCATCTGAATAATTAAATCTGATATTTCTGTATTTGAACATTTCTTAAAAATTGCTTTTGCATGGTCATTATGGGTTTTGTATGTAGATTGACCTGTAATCATGTAATCCATATCAGAAAAAGGCTAAAATAAGGAATAAGGGAAGGGTCTGAATATTATCAGCTACAAGGACATCCTCAATATTAACTAAAATAAAGGATTTCATAAATCATTTATACAATTTACCAAATGTAAATGTACTTTTACATGATAAATACACATTCCTTAATGCCACCAGGATCCTGACTTTTTCCTGTCAAACACATCTCAACATACTACAGTAGTAATAACTGACCATTTTCTACCACAATAACCTCTACTATTAATAGTAAACATTTGGCTGCTGGACTACTTCAAATACCTAGGTTACATTAGTTACCAACTGCAGCTGCAAACCAGTGGCCCTGTGGAAGTGTAGTGCTATCCACCCTCAGCTTGGAAGGGGTTTGATCCCGAGAAGAGTCATGGCACTCAGTATTAACATGAATTAGGGGTGAGGCCTTATGAAACCTTAGTGTACAGAAGTGTACCTGCACATCAAGCTGACTCATGCAACAGAATCAGGACATGGGCTTCTGCCCCTATAGGCCGTTCTGTCCTACTTATTGTACCATTTTACTTTTGACAGTGGTGCAGGCAGCAATGATTGGAGTAAGAGTGGAATTGGGTCTGACTGAATCTGACCTAGATGCTGAGTCTCACCCTGGACTTGACATGGGCTTAAGGCTGGCACAGGCCTGGTGCAGGCGTGAATGGGCTGGGTTCTGAGTGTCTTGACCTCTCAATTACCAATAAGAACATGCTCCATGGGAAACTAATGTGATTTATTCATGTTGTTTATTACATTTATGTAGTTGATGATAGTTATTTAGGAGACACTCTTATCTCCAGTGATATACAGCAGTGAGTGAGCACATTTATTTTTGCACTGGTCCCCCTTGGCAATTGGACCCATAGCACAGTCTTCTCGAGTGCTATGCTTTACCAACCGTGCCATAAGGGACCATAGCAATATGCTTACAAACACAATGCTAGATTATTATAGTTGAACACACTGTTATCTTCATTCATTATTTCAATTAAAATACAATATAAAATATATGGAAATGTTTGAAGATGGTCATACCATGGGTCACTGTTAAGCTTATGGACCTACAGTATGTAGGTTTAAAAATGTGTTTGCATATGGAAAATGATGTGAAATTGGCCTTTACTACTTTGGGGCGTAAAGGCACACTAAATATTGCAAGATATTTGTAAATAAAATAAATCATTAGGGGGCTTTGTTTTTATAACGAGCATTTGCGCTATTTTTACCCTTACTTTTTCAGGCACAGGGTTTCTTACTTTTAGATGTATACCTTGCATGAGACTTTCAGTTAAACACAAGTTAATTTGTTCCAGAGCCACCATTGATTCTACTAATGTTGGTGACCATCACCAAATTTGTGAGTTACACCTACAAAGCTGATGGTGTATAATGTGCAGACCAATCTCATTGTGGCCATATATGCTATATTGAAGGAGTTTGTGGAAAACAGAGCCTTCACACAGATACAATTCAGGACTAGATAAGATATTAGCACTATTCAAGGCATAACTCAAAATGTTTACTGTTACCCATACTTTCCATGTGACCGAATACGCCTAGTCCCGGACAAAAAAATGCAAGCTCATTAGAAAATCTCCATGTGTAGTCTATATTCATTTTAGTCCTGGATTAGGGTTAATCTTTGCCCAGGAAACCTAAACGTTTGTAAGTGATTTAGCATAGCGGCAATGCAAGTGCATACATGTCTAAAAACACTTGCACATACCATACTCATTAAAACAACGCAGACTATGAAGGGTTTTATAGTACATCTGGTTTCATTATAGACATTGGCATATCAATATTGCCAAATTTTACATTCA
Organism: Esox niger; assembly: GCA_016801105.1. Lineage (NCBI taxonomy): Eukaryota > Metazoa > Chordata > Actinopteri > Esociformes > Esocidae > Esox > Esox niger. Next base: position 31,074 of record JACXGJ010000735.1, read on the forward strand.
AAATTATAGCTGCATGGCTACATTAAAGTCTATTTTATACTATAGGCCTGCTTAAAAGTAGATGAAAAGAAAATGTTAGCTTCTCCTAAATTTGGTGTCACAATGACAATGTTGTGTTTCTGTTAGCAAAAATGAAGTTAACATGCAGTGAAATTACTCCCAAAAAATGTAAGTAGCATATAAATCACTCATTGGGTCTTGATGAACAAAATATATTAAAGATCAAAATCTTCACTGTACATTGTGCAATTCATAAAGAACAAAATGACATGACAACGGTCAATGGAAACCATAATTAACAACTGATTTGAGGGTTGGATTCAAACTTCAAAGTAATGATTTGTAATCACAGGTTGTTCCAACTTGCGTAAATTTCCTCACAGCAACTCATAATGCGACTCAGTAGTGTGCATGGCCCCCTCTTGCCTGTATGCACTCATGCCAATGTCTGGGCATAATCCTGATGAGACGGCGGATTGGTGTTCCGGGGGATCTCCTCCCAGACCTGAATCAGGGTATCAGTGAGCTCCTGCAGAGTCTGTGGTGCAACTTGGCAACGTTTGAGGCACTGTAACTTAATGGCTCTGGCAGTGCTCCTCTGTACAAGCAGGAACAGAAGGAGTAGATACTGGTCCTACTGCTGAGTGGATGCCCTTCTTTGGCCATGTCCAGCTCTCCTTGTGTAACGGCCCATCTCTTGGTATCTCCTCCACGGTCTTGGGACCGTACTGGGAGATACAGCAAACCCACTTGCGATTGCACATATGGATGTGACATCCTGGAGGAGGATGGACTACATGTGCAACCTGAATGGGCTGCAGGTACCACCTCATGCTACCTGTAGTGACATGGACACTATCAAAAGGCAAACTAGAGAAGAAACAGCCAGGAAGGATAAGTTGAGAGCAATTGTCTTTGGCCACCACCTGCGAAAGCAATCCCTTTTTGGAGGGATGCTATTCCCTCACCAGTGCACCTGTTGTCACTTTCATTTGCACCAAACCAGATGACTTTGAACACCATCAATTCATGCACAGTTTGACATCCCTGAAGTTTAACTGACTTGTTGTGATACTGTGATGATTATGTGTTCCCTTCATTCTTGAGCAATGTATATTTGTCTTGTGCTACTGCCTCAATAGGCACTGTGCACCATGACTGGATACATATGCTGAGATTCCTTTATTAGAATGAATGCCAAAACCAAGATAAATTTAGATATAACTGGCTTTCACCTGTTCTTAAATATATCTACTATTGCTTTCTTAATCAACTTTTTAAATCAAGGCTTTTAGGGACATACCTCAAATATTTCTGCCCCTCCCCCACTTGAATTTAAACAAGCTATTATAATACAAGGGCCCTGTCTCGATTCACATACTGTAGTTTTACTATATACTGCAAGTAAGCAGTGTGGCATTGATGGTGAAATATTTATATGTATGTCTAGAGTAAGCTTCTATATGTATTTAAATATTCAATGAATATTCATTATTTATTATAGACATGTAAACCTATGTACTTAATTTCTCTCCTAGTAGGCAATCATTGGAATTTTAACGGTTAATCTGAATGTGAGCCAGATGTGTCCCTAACTGATAAGGCGTCTATTCTTCAGGACTCGTTTGTTTTACCCTCAGGTTTAGTAACTAACCCCTACACATTTATTTAGGGGATATCAACCAGTGTGGAGCTTGGGAAATCTCTCTTGCATTAACTTTCTGCCTGCATCTTTGCTCTTGCAAATATCTTCAATCTTCAATGAAACTTTATCTTTGATACTTCTACTGTAATTGTAAAACTCTCTTTATATATTATATTCATTTGGTTTAATTCATTGACTATTTGGAATTTATCTAAAATGGGTAAAATTCCAGGTCCTTCAAAGCCAGTATGCCACTACTGGGACTTACTGCTGCATCTTAAAATGAAAAATCTATTTCCTTATTTTGACAGTTTGTTGCAATTGTAGGGATATTATCATAACATTTTGTTATTTCACATTAAGCTGATAAAAAGTAGACAGAATGTCTCATGTAATCACTTGTATATTAATTGGGTGTAAAAAAGTAGACAGAATGTCTCATGTAATCACTTGTATATTAATTGGGTGTAAATTGATGAAACATTTAACCAGGGCTCATATAATCCCAAACAGACTAATTGTCTTAGATTTTCCACATTCACTTTTTAAGAGAAAGTGTTAAACTGTACTCTTGCTACTGTTCTCATAGTCAGTACAATGAGTGGTTGTTCTCATCTCATATTGAGTACAGAAGAACCTGTGGCTTGTCCTTGACTCTCTTGGGAAAATCTTGGGAGAATGGGAGGAATCACGCCAGCATTACACTGCCATCACGTCACCATCACACCCGTATGAAGTACACTCCCTCTGAAGTGTGCTGAGCACATGTGGCCTAAGTAGAGTACCTATTGGAAATCTCTTCCATCTTTGCTCCCTCCTCCACTGTCTTGGAGCCATGGTTGGGAGCCAATGCCAATGGTTTAAATTGATACAGCCCTGGGCCGGCTTGGTCTTGGCCATCGGTTGAACCTGGGGATTCTAGCGGGGAGAAGTTTTTGACCTCATATGACCGTTCAGTCCCAAAAGTTTCACATAATTGCAGGGACATTCTATCACTGTTCATCTTCAAGTCCAGTCAGCGGAGCAAGCTTGACACTGACTAAGATTTCAGACAGAGAAATTGGGTTCCTGTAGCGCAGTCAAAAAACCTGTACCCAACCCCAAAATAAATATGTTTGTGCAAAATACTGTTGGATATCTTTGGGAGGGACATAGCATTTTTTAACTGAAGAGGCAGGTCCTGACTGAAATTAGGGCTGAGAATTACTCCTTAATCTATTGCCAAACCAATATTTGTTTTTATGAACTTAATCAATTTAGACTGTGGTGAACTGAATGGTGAATGGTGAACAACCGGTGACATTGGTCTAATTTGACCATGGCTAGAGTTAATTTTAGCCAGTCAGCTAACCAATTTCAGCGGCAGAGCAAGTGACATGCTAATTATTTATTGTTATAACTGTGTGAGGCTGTCTATTAAAAAGTTGTAGGTTATAATTTAGGATAATAAAACACAGTTAGGCTCATTAAATGAGACTAATGGGATTACCTACTGACTTGTACCCTACTCTGAGGCATAGTCACGGTAAGCCTCTCCTCACTGTGAGTTGCAATGAACCCAAACGGGATGACAGTGGAGAGCCAGTTATCAGGCAAAATTAATTGCTTAATGAAACAGATTTTGGAGGTTTCATTTTCTTAAATTGTCACACAATCAGGGGAACAGACAAAGTATCAAAATATAGTAAATGTGTCTTTTTGCATGAAGGGAAATACATGACAATTATGAATACCACCATACAAATGTGGTCAAAAATTAAATATAAAATAAATTGACAATCAAAAATGCTCCAGCATGCAGTGGTGGGATTAGTGGTAAATAGGGTAGCAGTCAGCAGGAGCTGGGCTCTTGCACATAATCGTCAAAATGAGAGCTACTGTTTAGCTCAACCCCCATATTTCCACTGGCCTTAGGTTTTGCATTTTGGAAACCACTGAAAAATTGAATGTAGGGCTCCCCCACTTCCCAAATCCCAATTTAACCCCTAAGTAGGATGGTTGTACAGCGCTTGAGAAATTAGAGATTCTATTGGCCAGCTTAAGGTTCAATATTGTAGCTGCTTGTATACCGATTGGCAGATGTTAGTGTCCAGATCATCTGTCTGTCACATAGATAAATAACTGTTATGACAGAAAACATTGGCTGTAGGAGGAACGCAGTGACAGTGCAGACACCAGATTCCTGTCATAGGGGAGAAGCTAAAAATATCTGCAGGACATCTGCAGGCCTATCACACTGACATTTAAAGATTTATAAAGAGTATAAAACAGATACTGAGACTGATACATATGGTAGACAGAGGCTACGATTTAATGGTACATATTGGCCTCCTTGTCAGCTTCAGCCTTGGGTTTGATAGCCAGTTCAGCATTCATCGGATGATGACTTAACCAGATGTACTGTTTGACTCCTTATGGCACTGTTGTCAAACAAAAATAGAAAGGGCAAAAAAATATTTAGGTGGCAATCTAAACCAAGTCATGCCTGTTTTAAGACAACATTTATTTTTAAGATGTACAGTATGGTAACATTCAAATTGACCCTGCCATAGTTCACTATCCCTGTTGTTAGCATAACGGTAAACGCATTTTTTTTAAGAATTCACAGTGATGAACTGAAGACATACATCAAGTTTTGTTGTCAAAAATGTATGTACAATTTTAACTTGTTCACAGACTGGCAAGTTGTTTTGTGATCAGCTAATTAGCTTGCTAAAATATAAACACTTCAGCAGTTGTCACACAGTGCTTTTACACTTTGTAACACAGTTATCTCTCTGTTGGTTACTAGCTTATTAGCTACACAAAGATAGCTAGCTAGGTGTTTTGGTGTTTTAAGCTAAGCTAGCTATTCAGTTAACATGACTTAATGTCAGTAGCATACAGTATATTTTCTGGCCAAGAAAAATTGTAATATGATTTACACCGTGGCTAGTGTCAAAATTACTTAACTGTTTTACAAGTTTAGCTAGCTGAATGTGCTTAGTTAAGTTTTTTCTGTGACTAATCACCAATATGAAAAACTACTAGCCAGACCCATGGACCAACAGAAGAATAGGAAGATCAGACACTCATGTAGCTAGAGCCTTTGAAAGTTGAAAGCTAGAGCACTTGAAAGTTTTCATAAAAGAGAAGAAATGGGTCTGATGTAGATGTATTATCATAGCAAATTCTAGTGATCTGAATTTTCAACAGTTAGGAACATACAGGTGCTGTTCATATACAGTAATTAGAATATCATCAAAAAGTTGATTTATTTCAGTAATTCTATTAAAAAAGTGAAACTTGCATAATGTATAGTCATTCCACACAGACTGAGTGTGCATTCCTTTTAACTGACAACTAATGAAAACCCCAAAATCAGTACCTCAGAAAATGTGAATATTATTGAAGACCAATACAAAAAAGGATTTTCGAAATGTTGGCCAACTGAAAAGTATGAACATGAAAGGTTTGATCATGAACAGCACACATAGTCGGGGCCCCTTTTGCCTGAATTACTGCAGCAATGCGGTGTGGCATGGAGTCGATCAGTCTGTGGCACTGCTCAGGTGTTATGAGAGCCCAGGTTGCTCTGATAGTGGCCTTCAGCTCTTCTGCGTTGTTGGGTTTGGCATATCGCATCTTCCTCTTCACAATACCCCATAGATTTTCTACAGGGTTAAGGTCGGGCGAGTTTGACGGCCAATTAAGTACATGGATACCATGGTCCTTAAACCAGGTACTGGTAGCTTTGGCACTGTGTGCAGGTGCCAAGTAGGGTTGGAAAATGAAATCTGCATCTCCATAAAGTTGGTCAGCAGCATGAAGCATGAAGTGCTCTACAACTTCCTGGTAGACGGCTGCATTGACTTTGGACCTCAGAAAACACAGTGGACCAACACCAGCAGATGACATGGCACCCCAAACCATCACTGACTGTGGAACTTTTACACTGGACTTGAAGCAACGTGTATTCTGTGCCTCTCCTCTGGTCCTCCAGACTCTGGGACCTAGATTTCCAAAGAAAATGCTAAATTTACTTTCATCAAAGAACATAACTTTGGACCACTCAGCAGCAGTCCAGTCCATTTTGTCTTTAGCCCAGGTGAGACGATTCTGACGCTGTGTCTTGTTCAAGAGTGGCTTGACACAAGGAATGCGACAGCTGAAACCCATGTCTTGCATACGTCTGTGTGTGGTGGTTCTTGAAGCACTGACTCCAGCTGCAGTCCACTCTTTGTGAATCTCCCCCATATTTTTGAATGAGTTTTGTTTCACAATCCTCTCCAGGGGGCAAATATCCCTATTGTTTGTACACTTTTTCTACCACATCTTTTCCTTCCCTTAGCCTCTCTATTAATGTGCTTGGACACAGAGCTCTGTGACCAGCCAGCCTCTTTAGCAATGACCTTTTGTGTCTTGCCCTCCTTGTGCAAGGTGCCAATGTTCGTCTTTTGGACAGCTGTCAGCAGTCTTCCCCATGACTGTGTAGCCTACAGAACTAGACTGAGACCATTTAAAGGCTTTTGCAGGTGTTTTGAGTTAATTAGCTGATTAGAGTGTGGCACCAGATGTCTTCAATATTGAACCTTTTCACAATATTCAAATTATCTGAGATACTGATTTTGGGGTTTTCATTAGTTGTCAGATATAAAAGGAATTTATCAAAATTAAAAGGAATGAACACTTGAAATATATCAGTCTATGTGGAATGACTGTATACATTATTCAAGTATCACTTTTTGAATGGAATTACTGAAATAAATCAAGTTTTTTATGATATTCTAATTAAGTGACCAGCACCTGTATATTAACTGTCTGCTGAATGACAAAGATAAATCTATCAAATCCAGAACAAAAGGTAACAAAAGTCATTTGCAGAGATACAAATGTTGTCACATCCACAAAACTCCCCGTAGTCTAACAGTAAACTGTCTAACACTTGAAATACTGTATATATGTTGTATGCTGAGTTTTTTAATCTACTAGCCTCCCTCGCATTGTGCCACTTCAAACAACATGTCATCCAGCTGTATAGGAAAGAAAAACATGTCATGAGAGCCAAGAATTATACGTTGAATTACAATGTGATGATCAAAGTCATTGCTGCCGGTGGAAAGTAATCATGTGTGTTTGAGGTTATTGCTTTGTTATTGCTGGAGGGAATATTCACAAGGAGCACAAAAGTTTGACTGAAATGGTGAAGTACAGCAGTATATAGATTTGTACAGATGAAAGTATTTGAATTCATGCAGACCTTGTGATATTATAGTCATGAAAATTAATGAAATTAAACCTAACACAATGCACTGAATCTGCTCAAAGGAAAAGTGGTATAACATCTGGTTCTCATCAGGGATAGGACCCTACATATTCTTATATGTATGTGTATGTGTGTGTGTGTGTGTGTGTGTGTGTGAGTGAAGAGCCAAGACCTCTAAGAACTGCAAACCTTTCTGTGACTGCCATAAGACACATGGATAGACCGAGTGGACACTATACAACACCATAAGGGAGAAATATATAATACACATTTATGATTGGAAGATGTAGAAACTGTGTAGGGGTCTGAGGACCACTGACTGGTTGGCTGAATGACTATCGTCTTGAACGCCTTCTCTGTATTTTGGCATAAAAGACTGTTCATCATATTCCCTTTGAGAGCGCTATAACATCTACAGAAGGAAACATCACTCATGCTAATAAAATGTTCTTCTTTTACTTTCAGATTTCATAACTTTGTTCATGGATCAAAAGTGAACAATATCTAACAACCTTAGATATAGCAACAACCGTAGCAAAAGTAGATATTCTTGGACCATCCTCTTGATTCAGTTCAACAGTCAGTTAAGGATGGAAAGGGTTGGTTGTACAGTGAAATCACTGTGTTGACTGTGAGAAAGCTTGACCAGTAGTGGTGTGTCTGAGTGCATGTGTGTGTTTCAAGGTGGGAAATGTGGATACACAGTAAAATCCCCTTGTAAACTTGAGGAGGTCCTGAGAGAGAAATAGAGAAAGAGAAGGTGAGAGAGAGCCTCGGGCGAAAATATTTTTGCTGAGGTGTCTGCTGTTAAAGTATTTATGACCTGGGGGCAAATACAGACATTCAGGAACTACATGTTACAGACTGCTGATGAAACTTTCATAACCAGACTCTATGCGGTCACAACAGATTTGGAAGGCCTGCCCAGTTACACACTGCTTTGGATTGGCAGCAGTAACGAATACCGGGAGATTTCGGGGTTTAGGCCTACATTCACACTAACAAATAGTGATGTTTTGGTTTTTGAGATTCATTGCTTGTTCCTAGTTTCAATGCTGTGCCTGAAAACATTGACTGCATAGTGTTTTAAGGTAGACAGAGTGATACAATGTCAATGAACACAGAGGAGCTACAAACCAACAACAACACAATACAAGAACAATCTTGGCAGACAGTTTTTGGCAGATATTCATTGAGTTGTCTGTAAACAATAAGTTTCTCAGCTATGACATAATAGCTTTTGGTCTGTATCATATAGAGCAATGCTCAAAAATAAGTTTAGATTTTGTATCACTGCTTTATACAGAACAAAATCCGTTCTCCCTGGTAATAGGATATCAAATGACTCTGAAGTTGCTGGGGCTTTCATCAAATTGGAGCAAGAAAACAGTTAATTTTCTCAAGGCTTTTGAACTCACTGCACAGTGACACCTGTGGGCCAGGAATACATATCACATGACTAATGTTTGCAGATGTCTTTTTCCATAACATCTAACAAGACTTTTTGGTGCAATGATTAGCATGCGAATCGCAAGTTGGAATTACAATACAATGTTTCTATACCACATTCTGCTTGCCTTTCTAGCCAGCTTTTCTGAACTGTGCATCCGTACTAATGTTTTGGATTATAATTGCAAACGACTCATGAGATACAAAAACATGTCATGTCAAACACTAAATTAAACAAATTATCTGAAGAACAATAACTAGTGATGTTTGAACTTAAAAAGTTTTGATCTCACACCACCTACCTGCAAGGAAACACTATCGGCTGCTCCACTAAGACATTTGTTTTACTGAAATTAAAGGTGACCCGTAGAGGTCGGAATTTGAAAGTCTGAGACATCGAATCGCATTGAACAACTGTAGAATCCTGCATTTTACAAGGGGCTTTCGAAAAAGCACGTGATCAAACGAAGCTAGTTAACATATATCTGAATAACACATCTCAGTGAAAGCAATATTCACTCGACTGAAACATATACCAAAGACAGTGGATTCACTGAATGATTTAAGATGTAACATTAATAAATGTTTTATTCAAATAAATCATATATAAATGTATATATGAAAAAGTAAATATGTGGAATCAATACAGGCTTTCAAAGCAATTCTGTATACAGTGGGGCAATAAACTATTTAGTCAGCCACCAATTGTGCAAGTTCTCCCACTTAAAAAGATGAGAGAGGCCTGTAATTTTCATCATAGGTACACTTCAACTATGAGAGACAAAATGAGAAAGAAAATCCAGGGAATCACATTGTAGGATTTTTAATGAATGTATTGGTAAATTCCTCGGTAAAATAAGTATTTGGTCTCCTACAAACTAGCAAGATTTCTGGCTCTCACAGACCTGAAACTTCTTCTTTAAGTGGCTCCTCTGTCCTCCACTCGGTACCTGTATTAATGGCACCAGTTTGGACTTGTTATCAGTATTAAGACACCTGTCCACAACCTCAAACAGTCACACTCCAAACTCCACTATGGCCAAGACCAAAGAGCTGTCAAAGGACACCGGAAACAAAATTGTAGACCTGCACCAGGCTGGGAAGACTGAATCTGCAATAGGAAAGCAGCTTGGTGTGAAGAAATCACCTGTGGGAGCAATTATAAGAAAATAGAAGACATACAAAAACACAAGAATGATCACAAGAACGGTGAGCAAAAATCCCAGAACCACACGGGGGGACCTAGTGAATGACCTGCAGAGAGCTGGGACCAGAGTAACAAAGGCTACCATCAGTAACACACTACGCCGCCAGGGACTCAAATCCTGCAGTGCCAGACGTGTCCCCCTGCTTAAGCTAGTACATGTCCAGGCCCGTCTGAGGTTTGCTAAGAGCAATTGGATGATCCAGAAGAGGATTGGGAGAATGTCACATGGTCAGATGAAACCAAAATAGAATGTTTTGGTAAAAACTCAACTCGTCGTGTTTGGAGGAGAAAGAATGCTTAGTTGCATCCAAAGAACACCATACCTACTGTGAAGCATGGGGGTGGAAACATCATGCTTTGGGGCTGTTTTTCTGCAAAGGGACCAGGACGATTGATCCGTGTAAAGGAAAGAATGAATAGGGCCATGTATCGTGAGAATTTGAGTGAAAACCTCCTTCCATCAGCAAGGGCATTGAAGATGAAACGTGGCTGGGTCTTTCGGCATGACAATGATCCCAAACACACCGCCCGGGCAACGAAGGAGTGGCTTCGTAAGAAGCATTTCAAGGTCCTTGAGTGGCCTAGCCAGTCACCAGATCTCAACCCCATTGAAAATCTTTGGAGGGAGTTGAAAGTCCATGTTGCCCAGCGACAGCCCCAAAACATCACTGCTCTAGATGAGATCTGCATGGAGGAATGGGCCAAAATACCAGCAACAGTGTGTGAAAACCTTGTGAAGACTTGTGAAAACATTTGACCTCTGTCATTGCCAACAAAGTGTATATATCAAAGTATTGAGATGAACTTTTGTTATTGACCAAATACTTATTGTCCACCATAATTTACCAATAAATTCATAAAAAATCCTACAGTGTGATCTTCTGGATTTTTTTTCTCATTTTGTCTCTCATAGTTGAAGTGTGCCTATGATGAAAACTACAGGCCCCTCTCATCTTTTTAAGTGGGAGAACTTGCACAACTTGAGCAATCAATAGCTGATGTGCTTACTAAATCTGTGAGTAACAGTAGTCTACAGTAGTTTTGATATTTACCTTTTATTGATAATGGATCATATGCAGTAAAAAATTATTCACATTCACAGAATAATTTGTGAATTTCAATTTTATAATCTTAAGACTTGTTGACTAGGCTGTAGAGTACCCAATATAGGCATGGCATTTTATTTGATTAATAAAGAGCTTTACATGATAAAACATTCTATAGTTCCATGGTAGCTCAAAGATTCCTGGCAGCATATACAAACTACATATAAGAACATCAGACAAATTCTCATGGAGAAAACATCTATATGATTGTGTTAGGCAGTATTAATAATATCTTGTTCCTAAGTACTAAAATATTGTGTCTATATTTTACTCAAAGTTGTCCATCCCATTTTTTGTCATTGTCATGCGGACCTTCTAAAATGTTGCATGCACTAACGAGTAATTAGATCAACCAAGCTGCACCTCACTTAACATTATGATTGAATCAAAAACCAACCATTCTAGAACGAAAAACTCAGTTACTTCCTTATCTCTGAAAATCCAGATGTGTTCAGGGAACTTTGGAATACCCCTCAGGTGTCCTGACTAAATTCCCAACGTGGTCCTGTTTTTATTTCAAGCCTCACCATATCACCTCATAGCTGAGGATTTGTTCTTACACAAATCGGTCATTGTGATGATAATAGTGCACTTTTGCAAGATGCCTCTACGTTACAATTTTAAATGGCATAGTTATACCCTAAGGCAAAAAATTCAGATTTTACTCATACAAATCATTGAAAAAAATCAAGGTATTGACAAAATTTAGACTATAATTGATGTGTACACCTGAAACATCTGGATACCCTGGAAAAAAAATTCTACGGATTCAAAGTCAAACCAGGAAATTACCATAATTAGTAACAAACAGTTCTCTTAACTCAAAATGAATTGCTGTGGTTTTGTTGTCTTAACTTAAACTTATCTACTCTGAGTTTTTCTGTTTACTTATTTCTCAACGGCTTTCAACCAGTGAGTTTGATGATAGGGTAAATGCCGGGGTTCTGACTTCACATAGACAGATTATATTTGATGAATCTGGATTTCTTCAATGTTCTTCTCCCAGCAAGAACACTTTTTCACATTTGATATCACTTTTGCACAAATTTGGGATTAAGTTAAAAGAAATGAGTTCTTTAAAAGATTGAAGCACTGTTTTACTGAAACATGTTGAATTTAATTAAAATACTTGAAGTGGCATTTGGTATGACTAATATAATTACATATGTAGCCTAATAGTTTTTGAGAAAAGCATTATAAATGCTGCATGAGGTATTTTATGCCCAATGGCAAGGTTCGCCTGTTGTTTTTAAGTCTATGGATATAAATATACAGCATGCATTTCCACTCATTTATATCAGTTTCACTGATTTGTCTATCTTCACACGTCTTTGTGCACATTTCGCCACAGTGGCATGACATTCATCTAAAGACACAGCGGAGCAACATCTTTTCCTCTTGCAGGATACATTTGCATATCAACACCAATTTGGGAAGCCAGCTGTCACGAATGTTGACATCAAAATGGCCGTTTTGCTCTGCAATTTGTTTTTCAAAGGTGTCACTCTGGGCACAAAAACATCAGTCGCATCAAATGACCAGCAGTAGTTCTTTCATCAGACTGCTGAGTGAATGTGGGGATAATTTCTCAAAACATTTTAAATCAGTGACTTTAAATGGGAATGATATTAAAAGGACAGGCCTAACTTCTGAAGTTGGATAATGACATGAACATTTACCATGTTGATTTAATTCCTTTGTTTTCTGCCTAGTTGAAAATCACACACATCAAAGGACATGACATAATTGAATGAACATTTATTCATAATTATTTTTTGCAGCACTAATAGTATTTTATACTTACCAAATTACGAATTAAAAAGTTTGTATCACACTATGACTTTTACAATCTAGTCAAAACATATCTTCTAAAGTGTTGCAAAATACAGTGTTTGGAATTCCTCCTATATCCATTCATCCGTTCAGTTTCGATCTTTACCAAAATTCTACACTGTTGATAATGTTATGTAATTTATTTCAAATCTATTTCATTTATTTATTTTGGTTGGCCTGCCGTGCTCGTTAGTGTAGCAGCTGCTTCAGAATTGTCCAACTTAATTCATATTTTTTTATAAAACCGGACCATCGAGTCCATCCAGATAAAAACTGTATTGTGAAACAAATTACTTTTAGATTTTTTTATACACTGTTGGCATATCAACATGTTGTCAGTTATTACAATAAGGTGTATTGATCTTGGTCTGGAGCAGATCGATTAAGTACCGTCAGAATGGCTGTAACACTAATGCCATTGAGGGGCAACTCCACATAATGATTCCTTTTCAGACTTTCTCGTAGACTACATTAGCGTATGCCATCTGGAACATCAGTTAAACCAGTCAAAATTGGTTGAGCAGGGTTGGGAAAATTAAGAACTGTCTGGATTAATTCAGTATATTCAAATGTGCCCTTGCAATGTATTATTATGTAACATCCCTAAGTGGCTTCTTTTTATTTCTTAGAAAGCAGTCTCATGTGGTTGGAGTTTGGTCAAGACGCAAACTACTAGGTTTAAGGTGTGGCATTCGGGTGCCAAAGTGGAGCTTAAGTGTCGAAACAACCAGAACAACGTAATGTCTGGGGTAAACCAAAACAGTCCGACAGGATACAATACGGAAGCAGGAACTTCAAATAGGGACTGTGATGAGGGAAAACAGGTGTCCATGATGAAGTGAGGGAGAGAGTGCATTGGATTCAGTGGCATGACTGGTTGCTGTGCCAGAATGTAACACTACTTTTGTCTTTGAAGTGCTTTCAGATACAAAATATGCTCATTCATTCCTACCAAGGATACTAAAACACACAGTATGATCCACAGAAAAAAAATACTAATAAGGCAATGAGGAACATTTTATCTACAGACACATTTAAAGCAAAAATCCAAGCATGAATTCTGAAAGAATTCCAATAGTCAAGTGAACCAGACAGGAGTTTTGAAGGTTCAATACGCATTGTTACATGTTTGGTGAACTGCGACTGGGTAATATCCGGCCTAGCTAGAGACAAAGCTCTTTCTATCTAGGATTTTTACTTTTGCCACAGCAAAATGTTTGTATTACGTCCAAATTCCATGTTCTATTGAATAGATTTGAAGATGGAGAAAAAACATTTGTTGGAGAAAGATGGAGAAAAAACATGCTCACTAAACATCCCCTTTTCTGCATATGCTTTTATGCCTCTTCAACATCCCCCAAAAAATTCAGCAGTGTATATGATGTAGGTACTGTATTGTATGTATGTATTGTATGATTGTATTCATTTAATAATGTGTTTTGAATCAAATTTCATCATATATATACAGAATTAATTTGGGAGGACTAATCTCCTAAACCTCATACTATTACGAATGCAAAGTCAATATGAACACCTGGAGTAATGTAGACAAATCATGCATTTTTCCATTTTCACAAGAGAAACTTAAATAAATCAATACAGCTTCTAGGTATTTGCATTGGACATAACGATATTTCAACAATACTTCTCAAGTCAGAGAGCTACAGATTTTTCCCATTCATACTGCATGGACTTGCATAAATACACACACGGTTTCTCATTTCAAAGACTTCACTTCAGTCAACTCCATACGGCTGAAGAGAGGATAGACAGCAGAGTTTGGCTTGATTTGAAAGGATGAGTTAGAGGGGCCTCGAGCACTCTGACATTGAAGTTATGTTTCATGCCAAACACAACAGCCAAGACAGGGTGCACTGTGTAGAGCCGTTGCAAATCCTTAACCTAGAAGATGGAGAACTGTCTTGTGGCTTCAATTACCTGAAGTTTAAGACCGCGCCATGAGAACCACATAGTATAAATAAACAAAAACTACAGATTTCATTAAATATGGCTTGTAATTCCAACTTTTGGCCAAGATCTGGCCATAGCCATTAGTAATGCGCAAAGAAGCTGAACTGATATTAAAGTGAAAACCGGAGAGAAATGTTTAATTGCAGACATAATAGGAATTTTCGATTCACTTAAGTTTGGGAGTCAATGTTGTTGCCTTTACCAAAATAGTATGCAATGCACTGTCTTGCTGTGAGAATGCATGACTGCACAATAAAAGTTCATTAAAGGTCAACAGAAGCAAGCAGGATTTGAACTGGGATACAAAATATATATTTGACAAGCAATTCAGATTTGATTAAAGCATCGGATTATTAAAATATCAGTTGCAATTTAACTTCAATGTTACTCTTTTCCTTCTCAGGGATAACCAGGGACATTTCAAAGTGCCAGTAGACTTCGTCAGCATTTCAATGTTTCCAAAGTCAGGGCTGGATTTTCTCATCAAATATTAACCTGTTAGCCGGCACAGGATCAATGACAAAAAAGATCAGTCTTGATCCCATTAAAGACATTCAGTCTGTTCAGTGACATTAAATACTGTACTGCAGTACCATTCAAGGACAAGGGACTTGGATAATGTTGAAAAGCTCAAAAATAACCACTTACTTTAAAGTCTTTCTGCAAGCCTCTTTTGAATCCTACTCTGTGTACAACCTGGAAGTGAATGACAACATGACAACACAAACATTGCAAACTGAATGGAGACCTAAAAGAAGAAAGTTCCACAAGAGGGCATATTTGATCGAGTCAGGGAATGTGAGAGGACCAGAGGAAGACTGAGGGGACTGGTAAGAGGCTCTGGCTGGTTGGGTAGAGACACAACAAAGGAGGACACAAGCTGTAAGTGTCCACATCACTGTAGTGTGGACAGTTTTTCACTTTTGCATTTCTTTTGATCTATCTTTCGAACAAATGACTTGGAGTTTCCCTGAAGCTTTTGCTCACATGTGTGCTAAGGTCTGATGTGTTCATTCTTAATTCACAGTCCCTGCAACACAATTTGTATCTCATTTGTTAGAAAATAATATTTACACACATTACTGTAGGTTGCTCTGGATTAAAAACGCTGCTAAATAACTTACACATAATGATCACAGTTTGTAAACAGATTTGAAAAAAAGCTAATGTTATTTCAAAGAATAGTGTTACAGTTAGACCAAAACACAATCACATAAATTACTGCAAGCATGATCCTTTTTCATGTTTTACAGCGGGATGCTGTGAAATATTGTGCTACACGGGGTGGCTGGGATGGGGGCACGGCCACACAGATTTTATTGCTGGCCCCCCTCGTGAGACTTAGATGCATACTATGCTTCTGAGTATGCATGCTATGCTTCGATCTGATATTTTACATTAGGTACTATTCATTTAAATCTAAAATGTTTATTTCATAAGAGTTAATGTGAGAGTAAATAACGAATGCATTGAGTAATTGTAAAACAGTGAATCCCTTAGCACATGTACTGTATATATGTCACCTTTCGTGTTTTGCTGGACCCAAGCGCGGACACGAAGAATAAAGAAAAGGCTTTTTATAACAGAATGGAAACAAGAATAATGCAAGTAATGGGCAGGTGGGCAAACCCACAGACCATCAGAAGCAACAGACATGAACGAAGCATCAGACACAATGACTGACAAAGGTCAAACAGAAGAGGGCAAACTATATAGGGAGCTAATGAGACCTAAACAACCAACAGGTGAAATCAATTAGGACCAAAGGGACAGGGCACATTCAGAAACAAAAGACAAAAACAAAACAAAACAGGCTACATGCAAAAACAGAAGACCTAATGCAACAGAACCTCACAATAGACAGATAAACGACTAATTAAAACAGGATTGTTGTGGAACTGTACCAGTTTTAGTTTATGCACATCCGATAATTAGTTACATTAACTGTAAAATTAGAATATGTATAAGTATGACAGTATGCGATTCTATATCTCCCTTATTGACATTGTGTTAAATTAGCCTGTATACAATAACAGCATAATAGTATTCCTGAAATGTTGTTATGGCCTTTGGTTTTCACTAGCCCCATCTAATCAATCTAATCACACCTGTGAAATATAACTGGGGTTGCCACTGATAACATAACAATTGGTTGCTGCTCATAGGGATATGCACTTTTATGTTCATCTTGGTGTTGTTTCAGTAGTAGGCCATAGTGTTGTTTGAAATGTACTGTACTGTGGAGAAGAGTTTGGCACCTGAACATTGAACTAAAGTGGCCAAATCAAACTATGACTGGCCAAATCAACAGTTTGGTACATTCTGAGAAAAAAAGAAATCACTGGTGTGCTCTGCAACACAAAAAGGCCTGGATGTCCAAAAAGGCCTGGAAGACAACAGAGGTGGATGATCGTAGGATCCTTTCCATGATATTGAAATAACCCAGCCAATTCTCAACATCCAGCGAAGTGAAGGACACTCGCTTGGAGGTAGGCTTATCATTATTAATGTCTACCATACGGAGAAAACTTCATGAGAGCAAATACAGAGGGTTCTCCACAAGGTGCAAACCATTCATAAGCCTAAAAACTACAGAGGGTTCTCCACAAGGTGCAAACCATTCATAAGCCTAAAAAATACAGAGGGTTCTCCACAAGGTGCAAACCATTCATAAGCCTCAAAAATACAGAGGGTTCTCAACAAGGTGCAAAACATTCATAAGCCTCAAAAATAGAAAGGCCAGAGTAGACTTTGCCACAAACGTCTAAAAAGGCCGGCCCAGTTCTAGAACAGCATTCTTTGGACATATGAAACAAAGACCTGTACGAGAATGATGGGAAGAAAAATCCATGGTGACGCTTGGAAAGTCTCATGATCCGAAGCATACCACATCTGTAAAACACAGAAGAAGCAGTGTAATGGCATGCATAGCTTCCAATGGCACTGGGTCACTAGTGATTATTGATGATGTGACAGAAGCAGCCAGATGAATTCTGAAGTGTATAGGGATATATTGTCTGCTCAGAGTCAGCCAAATTCTGCAAAGTTGACTGGACGGCACTTCACTTTACAGATGGAAAAGGACCAACAACATACTGCGAAAGCAACCCAGGAATTGTTTTATGCAAAGAAGTGGAATACTCTGCAATGGCCAAGTCAATCACTTGATCTGAACCCAATCGAGCATGCATTTCACTTTCACAGACCCACAAATAAACAACAACTGAAGACAGCTGCAGTAAAGGCCTGGCACCACAAAGGAGGAAACTCAGCGTTTCAAGTAGTCATTGCCTGCAAAGGTTTCTCGACCAAGTATTAAAAATGAAAATTGTATTTATGATTGTGTTAGTTTGTCCAATGACATTTGAGCCTTTGATAAAAGCGAACTG
>JACXGJ010000735.1:49018-108639 GCA_016801105.1 Esox niger
TGTCAATGTCCAAATATTTCCAGACATAACTGTATATATAATTATTAACACGTATTACCCAAATACATGGCCTCACTTAGACTTCCAGGTGCCTAAGACATTTGCAAAGTACTCTATATACTTTCTAGAGTAGATGATGTGGACACATTTTGCATAGCCAACCTGTGTATTGTAACTAGTGGCACATACTGTTTAGTGTGATGTGCTTATGCGTAGAAGCTTCTGAAAGAGTGAGATCAACTCTGATTTTGTATGCAATTCAGTATACAAAATCCAGACTGAGGAAAACTCCCAAATCAACTGCAGTGCAAGGAAATTCTCAAAAGAAGTGAGGATTGCTAGCCACATGCTAGATGCTGTCTCAACTCCCAGTAGACTTCTATCTGGGTAGGGATAGGCATGTTCAGGAGATATACTGACAGAGGCCATTATATCAAGCCATTGGTGCCTTTCTCAGGTATCTTAAGTCTGACGGGACCCATGTTTGTAAGAAAGGACTTTCCTAGTTCGTACCATCCAAACAATACTTTCATGGAAAATAACGTTTGAAAATAATAACTGTATGGCATTCTAAATAGGACACATGTCAAACAAGATGCCTATGGGCAAGACCTTGCACAATCTAGATTTGAATCACACCCAAAACTATGGCAAGAGTTGAAAACACCCATTGGTGGAGTGCACACACCAAACATTGTCACATTTTATCAGTTTGTTAATGAACACTGGTCAAATTGCTAGCAGAAATGCAACAAGTCTACTGATTGCTACAATAAGAAGGTCTTGGCAGTTATTTTGGCCAGCTATTTATGGGTTTATCGTAAACAAGCAATCCTGCTATTCTTCGATCCTCAATGACCACAGCCAATAACAAGTACAGCATCAGGGAGGTTCTGAAGTCCTCAAACCAGACAGAGCGCTGCACTAGTTCATACAGCTGTACAGTTTCATTGCTGAATTGTGAGTAGGCATCCTTGAAAAAGTAATAAAGCAACAGTGTGAAGGACAGAGTAGTTATCTAGTTACAGAGTAGTTGCACATCCTGGAAATAATGTAATAGAAAACGACGTTGTTGTCTTCCCAATGTGAGTATATTCACTAAGCCTCGCAAAATACTGTCTACTATTACTATGTTTCACAGAAGTCATTGATTTATAATGCACATAATAAACAAAATGGAAAACATTGGACAAACAGCAGTTGCACTGTTTATTTTTATGTAAGTTGACAGCTGTTGTTAACAAAGCATTTGCCATGCACTGTAAAGAAAAACACACACTCCAAAACATGAGGGAAAGAGGTGGAAAGTTCATAAAAAGGTTTCAACAGTTTTAAAATGAATTGTAATTGTATTTCTTTTTTAGGAGTTAAAATGGTTGAGGGATTGTACATGTCCTGAGCAGTATTCAAACATAATCATGCTTTTAAGGGGCACACTTCAATTAAACCTGCATTGTAGAATTCTTGCTGTAGCTCTTTTTCAAATGGTCAAATTCACTCACAGACTGGTCATGAGTATTGAACAGAATCGTACAGCTACTAAAAGCGTGAACCCCCTCAGTTATGCTTTTACTTTTTAGTATTTAAAGTGTATGGACACAGGATCAATTATTAGCGACAAGAAATTACCTGTTATGGCAGGTTCGAATGAATCATGATTGCCATTGTCTTTTATGCATTTGGTCTCAAACCCAAAATGCCAATAAAAGATGCTTAATGACATTAATCTGTTTTTCTTTATGGGAGGTTTTAAATGAAATTCAGCTGAAGTATAATTACCAAAGCAAGCAACTAACATAATCTAATTATATGTTTCTTTTACTGGGAAACTGTGATTTCATTTGCATCGCATGATCACAAAGTCATTTTAAACTGATTGAGAACTTCAATGGTAAAATAAAATGGTACAGAGAAGAAATTGGATTGCGTAGGAAAATTGGTTAGATCTCGTCTGTAATTTGGCTCAGTAATTACATGGTTTCAAAAGAGGAAATTGGAATAGTGACTTTAAAATGTCTTTTGTAATATGTACATACTATACAAGGTGTAGCTTGGCTATTTTAGTAGTAAAATGACTGTCAATAAATAAACCACCCAAAATACATTTCATGTAGATAACAGTAGTTCTCAAGAATCATCTAACCTGAAAACACACTAATTGAAAATGTAATTTAGAAAAAGTATTAAGTTATGCAATGCAGTATAAATATATAATGTGATTGGTATAGAGTTATTGCTATATAGAACCAACAGATTATTGGTTTGTGACAGTTAAAAGCTGTGAAATGTCACAACTTAATCAAATTGGCAATTTTGCTTTTTGAATCCTATTAATAAAATAATTTGCCTGATGAAATAAGAGTCCAGTTGTCACATGCAGAATTTAGAAATGGCGAGAAAAAAACTTTCATTTTGATAAGAGGACTGCGATCAAGAAATAGGCAGTAGAAATTCTGATGTGACATTCATAATAGCATGTCAGATTTATGCTTGAATAACATGAAAATATGTTTTGTGAAATTTACTGTCTATATCTTATGCACACAAAAAAACTCAGATAGTGGTTCAATAGGCTCAGCCTAATATAACCTTCTATTCTCTTTATTTTACTATGCTTAAACTGAGAGCCAACATACGTTTTCACTTTCATTTACATTTAATGGTTGAAAACACACACCTCCAATGTTCTATCTGTCATATTGGACTATCCCAGAACTTCCTCACATATGTTGAAGATCTATCAAGAGCATACTGTCAGGTTGCATCACCGCCTTGTACGTCAAGATAAACCACTGGAAGTCTAATGGCTTTTTAGATTGTGGTGAGGTCATCCCAACGCACCCACAGGGACATGTTGTCTGACTACGGATATCCTACCGCCAGCTACTTGAATGAGCTGCGGCTCAGTTGAGCCGATTCCCATGCACAATTTCAATAAATTGCGGGGGCGTAAAAACCGGTGGTACGCCATTGATTTAAATACAAGTATTATAATATAATTTCTTTGTAGAATGTTTTCTTTTAGTTAAAGTCTGCCTTATGTAGATAGCATTTGGTACGCAAACTGTAGCGTAGTAAATTAGCAGAAATACCCTATGAGTAACTAGGTACATCTTTGTGCTGATTATAATCTGCTGATTAGCCTATATACAGATAATACACCGTTATTTGACAAAACGTTATTATTGATGTTTGATTGCTAAATAATTCGTACATTTAGTAGGCTAGCAATCAGCCAAATACTTCTCATGTGATGAAAAGGGTCTAGCCAGTATTCTCACCACTATTGTGGGCTGGCTGCGGTAGATTCGCCTGTTATTTTTAGAATTGCTTATTCAGTTTCTATTCAAGCAAGACAAAAAATGTGGATGGCAAATGTGCCATCTAAATAGATATTTTTTTTTATGTCAGCCTACAAAACTGAATATGCGAGTCAACAACTGTCAGCTGGCGTAATGAAAACTGATAATAATGTAGCAGCTACAAGCAGTAGCAAGCTAGCTATCTAACTGGGTAATGTACTTCACAATGTATGTGGTGCATTGTTAGCCCGATCGCTTTATTGATTGCTTGTATAAACTAACGTTAGCTATCTTAGCAAATCAAGTTTATTTTTGTTACATTGTTAAACTTAGTGAATACTTACTACTGGCGCAAGAAACTCCTTAACTAGTTGTAAAATGTCAAAACGATGCGTTTTCTTATCTAAGAATGTTAACATTGTTTACAGATGTATTGTTAAAAATGTGTGTAGTTTCAGCCTGTGTTAAGCAATGGACGTACTGCAGTGGTCATAGCCTCCACCACGGTGTGTGATGTCATTTGGAATCTGTTTACTATATATGGAGTATTATATGAACTGAATGTTTGTTTTAAATGTTGCCGATTTGTTTGACAATGGTACCTTTTGTTTTGCTCAGAAGGTTGGAACAGAGTCAAATACCTTTAAATAGTCTCTCAGTCTAGTTCTGTAGGCTACAAAGTAATGCGGAAGACTGCTGACTTGGCAGCTGTCCAAAAGATGACCATTGGCACCTTGCACAAGGAGGGCAAGACACAAAAGGTAATCGCTAAAGAGGCCCGGCTGTTCACAGAGCTCTGTGTCGAAGCACATTAATAGAGAGTTGAAGGGAAGGAAAATGTGGTCGAAAAAAGTGTACAATCAATAGGGATAACCGCACCCTGGAGAGGATTGTGAAACAAAACCCATTCAAAAATGTGGGGGAGATTCACAAAGAGTGGACTGCATCTGTAGTCAGTGCTTCAAGAACCACCACGCATAGACGAATGCAAGACATGGGTTTCAGCTGTCGCATTCCTTGTGTCAAGCCACTCTTGAACAAGCCACAGCGTCAGAAGCGTCTCGCCTGGGCTAAAGACAAAAAGGACTGGACTGCTGCTGAGTGGTCCAAAGTTATGTTCTCTGATGTAAGTAAATGTTGCATTTCCTTTGGAAATCAAGATTCCTGATTCTGGAGGAACAGAGGAGAGGCACAGAATCCACATTGCTTGAAGTCCAGTGTAAAGTTTCCACAGTCAGTGATGGTTTGGGGTGCCATGTCATCTGCTGGTGCTGGTCCACTGTGTTTTCTGAGGTCCAAGGTCAACGCAGCCGTCTACCAGGAGGTTTTAGCGCACTTCATGCTTCCTGCTGCTGACCAACTTTATGGAGATGCAGATTTCATTTTCTAACAGGACTTGGCACCTGCACACAGTGCCAAAGCTACCAGTACCTGGTTTAAGGACCATGGTATCCCTGTTCTTAATTGGCCAGCAAACTCGCCTGACCTTAACCCTATAGAAAATCTATGGGGTATTGTGAAGACGAAGATGTGATACGCTAGACCCAACAATGCATAAGAGCTGAAGGCCACTATCAGAGCAACCTGGGCTCTCATAACACCTGAGCAATGCCACAGACTGATCAACTCCATACCACGTCGCATTGCTGCAGTAATTCAGGCAAAAGGGGCCCCAACTATGTGTGCTGTTCATGCTCAAACCTTTCATGTTCATACTTTTCAGTTGGCCAACATTTCAAAAAATCATATTTTGTATTGGTCTTAAGTAATATTCAAATTTTCTGAGATACTGATTTGGGGGTTTTCTTTAGTTGCCAGTTATAATCATCAAAATGAAAACGAATGAACACTTGAAATATATCAGTCTGTGTGGAATGACTGTATACATTATGCAAGTATCACTTTTTGAATGGAATCACTGAAATGAATCAACTTTTAGATGATATTCTAATTATATGACCAGCACCTGTAGGTATCTCCCTGCCCTAACATATCTGATGTAGCTCATGAAGGACTTGATAATGAGCTGATCATTTGAGTCAGTCGTGACAGCAGGGAGAGATCAAAACATGCAGTTTCTGGATTTTATTGTTGAACAAACACAATGCTCATAGACAATCCAAAATCTAATTGAACTTTAACAAAGGAATAGTGAGTATTGATCTTTCTCTGGGGAATACATGAGTGCTGAATTATCAGGTAAATATTGGTGTGCAGAATCATTAGGCAACTAATACAAAAAAAAATCTCCCAACTGACATGTTTAGAAGGGCCCACAAATTCTGAATTGGATTTAAGTGAGGAGAGGAAGAGGGCCAGGTCATTATTCGTGCATTTTTGTGGCCCTTGCTTGCTAGCCAAGCAGTGGAGTACTTGGATGCATGTGATGGAGCATTGTCCTGCATGAAGATCATGGCTTTCTTGAATTCTGAGGACTTCTTCATGTTCCACTGTTTGAAGAAGGTATCTTCCAGAAGTAGTTGAGTTTCAGTCCATATTCAACCCGAAAAGGTCCAACTTACCTTCCTTAAAGTAACATCCTTAATGATAGCAGGCCATACCAGTACACCTCCTCCGCCTTGCTGTCGCCTGAATGAAGTGGTGCCCTGTGTTCATTAGTGATCCAGCCACAGGCCCATCCATCTGGTCCATCAAGAGTCTCTCTCATTTCATCTGTCCGTGAAACCTTTGAAAAATCGTTTTTCATGTATTTCTTTGCCCAATCTATACAGTACATATAAAATCGTATTCAGTGGTGGTTGTGTTCAGCTTCTTGACCTTGGTCATGTCTCTGAGCACTTGACACTTCGTATTTCTGGACACTCCAGATAGGTTGCAGTTCTGGAAAATGATGGCACTGGTGGATAATGGGTTCCAGGTAGCTTCGCGTCAATTTTTTCTTTTGCAGTAAATTTACATATTTTCCTCTTATTTTGCACCCCAGTTGACTATTCGCAACAAAATCTTTGATTTGTCACCCCTCAATAGTTTAGCTATTTCAAGAGTGTTGCATCCGTCTGAAAAGCATTTTAGAATGTTTCACTTTTCAGTTTCAGTTAAATCTCTTTTTTGGCCAATTTTACCTGAGGTCACGAAGCTGCCTAATAATTCTGCACACTTTGATATTAGGTGTAATTCACTGTTGCCACACCCTCATTACACCAATACATTTTACCTGAAAATGATACAATCCAATGAGCATTCAAGGTTATATGGTTTGGAGTTGGAAAATGTGCATAGAAATAATGATTAGATCAGAATACTCACTTGCCTAATAATTTTACACAGTGGTATAAATTGCACTTACATTTTTTGCTCAAAGCCCAGTTTCTTTATTTAGTTTTGCATTATTTAAACCAAACTCAGCATTTTTCATTATTTATTTTGTTTATGTTAAACTGGTGCTGTAATGGTGGAGACAGGTCTATCTTTCCAACTTGCTGCTGTTTTATGATGACTCAAACTTTTGAAGTAATTAATTCAAACACTAGTGCCACATTTTCACTGGTGTCAAACACTGGTGTTTTACCCTAAAGTCCAGTCTTTTCTGTTTCCACAGATACAGGCCATTGCCGAGTGGCCTGGCTCTCACTTGGTGCCAAGCCCTGGACTTTAGGACTCAGGGCATGATTTGCAGATTGACCCGTGACGGATGTGAAAACGCAGCATGTTGTTGTATTCGAATGCCAATGTGTATTGTTTGCTTTGGCTACTAGTAATGGTTTTCTTCCGATCTAACCAACAGATCCCCAATAAATAACGAAAATAACGCAATAGTACAGTGCAGCAAAGACTCACAACGGAAAGAGTTGGAACGGCCAAAGGTGGTATGATGCCATTGACTTACTAGAAAACGCTGCATGTTGTGCTATTCAAATAGCAATGTTTATCATTTGCTTAGTCTTTAGGCTTCTCGTAATAGTTTTCATCAGATCTTACACACAGATCCTGGATACAATAAAGTAAATGAAGCCACAGTACAGGGAAGCAAAGAGTTAGAACGGAAAGAGTTGGAACGACCAAATGTGGTACGATACCACTGACTCAATAGAAAAATGGAGCACTGAGACCGAGATGTTGACCCTTTTACAACATAAAATTACCCCAGAATTCTCCCAAATACTTCAATTAAAGTTAGAGAGTTTTGACAATATACTGATCAAAATTTTGAGGAAATTTGAGGAAGATATTAAGTACAAAAACTACTGTAAACAAACTAAGCATGGCATTATTGTTTATTTTATTTTACTACCAGACAAATATTGCCTTGGATTGTTTTTAACCTGAACAATAAATTGCGATGGGAGTTTACTTCTCCCTTCCTCTCCGTAAGTCCTTGGTACCAAATGTATAGTGGAGACAGAAAAGTCTGGAGCCCACATTAGCTTAAATCACTGGTGTGACCCTGGCGGCAGAGTTAAGCACCAGTGGAAACTGCATAAGTGTGTGTGATTGTCTTCTATTATCAGTTGTGTAACCAATGAATACTTGCTTATAGAGTATGTAATATCGATATTTTTTGGTTTCCAGACACTACTGCCCTCCAGGACCATGACTCCACCCTGTGCCACAGAAGTTTCCCAAAGATCTTCATGGGCTTTCTGCACTCCTAACATTTAACATAGAGTGAGACTTCTACTCCCGGCCATCGGACTGCCCATCAACACTTTAACTACAGTAACTGCAGGATCTTTACAGTAATGCTCCGTTGCGCACACACTGATTCACACTCTGGCCCATTAACACACTCAGCATGCACTAACTCAAACTCACCCGCCGAAGGGATATACACAGTCTCTCACTCAAACGTACACTCACACATATGCCAATTCCGTCTGTTCAACTGTACCATGGAAATTATTAACGCCAGTCTGTTTTTATTAGTATTGTTTTTATATCTGCTTACTATTTTTTTATAGCAATTGCACTTGTGTAGTCATCTTCTGTATATTCTTTTGATTTGCTTTGTTTAACAAACTGTATTTTCTAGGAGCCAAAAAACAAGAATTTAGCTAGACCCGTACATGTCACCATTCCAACTTTGAAATGTCAATCACCTACAGCTTGCTGCACCTTATTGCTGTGGATATCGCTCCTTCCCGCCACAAAAGACGCAAACATGATATCTGAACTAACCGACCAAGCCTCCGTCTTCACAGCCTGGAAACCTTCTACTATCATCCCATCCCTCTAGATACATCTGCTACACACACTCTTGGGTTATCCATCATAGTTCCATCCCCTCCCTACTCTCCTGCCCTTTACTGTACCTGTGCAGCTATCATAATGAAATCTAAATTACATGCTGAATGCGAGGCACTAGCTCATCCTATGGCTTAGTGCCTGTGCTCGCCATACCTTGCTTGGAGAGTTCTAGAACAATGAAGTGAGAGTGATTTCGGGTGCTTGACCTGAATGAATATGCAGGCTGTGTGAGGTCAATTGACAGGGAGAGGTATATTGTTCATATGCAGTGATGGGCGGATGGCCCAGTGATACTTGCTGGCCCATCCGCCCACCAAGTATGATTTCGGATGACCGAATAAGTAGTTCAGAAAGAAGAACTGGAATGGTTTGTGGTGACCCAGCGAATGTATTTGACTTAGATTTGTGTGATGGGAGCTAGGGTGTGGGATGTTTACCCCAGTAAGACCCCAGGAAACCAGACCTGAGAGGGACTTCCTGCCGAGGTTCTTGCCATTTGAGGCAATCAATCGGTTGTATACTGTAGGACTCTAGTTTCTGGGGAGTCCCTTGCTGTCTTGGAATTTGTTGCAGTGTTGCCAGGTTTTGAAGGTTGCCAGTTGCAGATGGAGGGTTTGTGTATAAATCATTGAACAGTAGAGATGACATGTTTCTCATTTAAAACTCTCTGTATGATTACTGGAAAGTAGAAAAAAAGACTACTCAAGACCGCTGTTTTTAGAAGATTAATGATTTCAAATGTGACACATTATCAGTAACCCCTGTGGTGGCTGGGTAGCTCAGTGGTTAGAACATATGACCAATGATCAAAGGTTGCTGATTTTAATTACCAAAACAGTGAATTGAAAATAATCTGATACTCTGTCCCTGAGAAAGAAAACACTTAAACACAACACTCACAGGATGTTGCTGAAAATAAGAAAGTGTCCATAATCATACATTTGCAGTAAAAGATGACTTCAGTATATTCCTTTTAAACGACAATCTTTGCACAGGTTGTAAATTAAGTTTAAATAATTGTTAGCTATTTTGAAAATGTAGTTTTTTAAGGCCAAACTCAAGGAGGAACAGCTAGTTCTACAATGGCGAGTGGTAATATTAATTATCCAAGATTGTAGAATTCTCAACCTTTGTTTAAATCTAGAGTTGGGCAGCACTAAAATTCCAGTAGACTATAACAATGGACAGAGAGGTGTAGATAAACAAGAAACCAGGCAACCCTAGTTCAGTCGGCCCTCAATAAAGTGTTGCCCTCTCGAGAATCAAACCCGGGTCGCCCACATGGAAGGCTGTGTCATTAATCACAACAGCACAGAGCTGTGCATTTGATGGTTGTCAGTATAGCCTCTTGTGTCTACCCTGAACAAATCCTCTTTTGCCACTGGCTGTTTTAATTGGCCATTTGTGAATGATACTGATACAGTTTAACTGACTAACGTTTCTTACTACGTTTACCTCTACCACAAATAGCATCTATGAACTGTATGGCATTTGCCACTGGCCGTTTTAACAACGTATTAACCAGTGATAGGTAGTTTTATTGCAGCCCAGAAATGTTGTTGCTTTCAATAGATTCAAACATAGGTCTTCCACGTGAGAGGCACTATCTTTAACCACTATGCCATGGCAGTACACGTTTCAGCAGTCACTAGACACCATGGAGCATTGTGTTGAACTGACTAACGTTTCTTATTAAGTTTACCTCTACTATAGCCTCTATGAACTGTATGGCTTTGGTCACTGGCCATTTTAACCAAATAGGAAACTAGGAAAAATAAGAATAGCTAGTGAGACTGAAGATGAACATGTCCATGCCAGAAACAGTCACAATATAACCATATACAGTTTTAGTTAAGGCTTACTATAATGTACCCACTGTGTGTTGTAGCCAGCAAATGCGTTTGTTTATCCTGATCCAAAACGCATGCATGGAAACTTACCTAAAAATCCACCAGAAACAATCGCACTGTAAGCTTAAACTGTTCTCTAACCACTATGCTATTTAACAAGCGGTAGTTAGTCAATCAGTCAGTCACTCAACCACTCAGTCTTCTTGGCCGGTTCCGCTTATGCGGTCCGGCAAAAAATCACTGTAAAAGAAGCCTACGCAGCAGCTAAAACCTCATGACATCTTGCTGTAATAACCACAATACCAATATCCCTGTAGCAACACAGAAAAACAAAAACAATTAAACTTTGACTCCCAAATGCATTTCAGCAGCCTTTAGCATCAGTCTAATCGAGCTAAAGGAATGACAAGAGCAATGGATTTGTTTGTGTTTGTCAATAGCTGTGGATCTGCATGCATACTCTATGGTTGAGAAGAGGGTTTCAGCACCTTCTAAGCTGGATTTTTATGGAAACCCTTCGAGCAGCTTGCAATGTGCAATTATAGCCTGGTTAGTTTTCCTCATAAAGACACAATCTTGAGGCCGTCATTATTTGTTTTTTGGAGAGAGAATTTCCTCTTGTGGGCTCACTGTAAATCAGGATAATTTAAGCAATCTTTTTGTCCCAGTTAGGGTGGCTTATGAGGACTTTGCGGGTATTTGGCAATGTTTTTCTTCCAGAAAGTATGTCCGGCAACCAATATTTTTTAGGTTTTTAAGTTGTAAACAGCCAGCTGAATCGAAAGTGTACTGAACCGTTACCCTCCTCCTGAATACATACTATTAAACATACCATTGCACCCCTGTACTGAAACATTTATATTTGATTGTGGGGTGTAATCTATAAACAAAATACATTTAAATATCTCTTTTGTATACAGCTTTGGAAAAAATTAAGATACCATTTAAAAATTTTCAATTTTCATGGGTATATGTTTGAGTAAAATTAAAATGTTTGTTTTATTTGAAAAACTACTGACAACATTAGTCCCAAATTCCAAATAAAAAATCATTTAGAGTATTTGTAGAGAATTACAACTAGTCGAAATAACCAAAACATATGCAGCTAAAATAATGCAAAGAAAACAAATTCATTGTCCTTTTCAACAACAAAATACAAATGTTTTAACATAGGAAGAGTTTAGATTAAAAAAAAATTGTGTAAAAACCCTGATTTGTAATCACAGCTTTCATTCGTCTTGTCATGCTCTCCACCAGTCCACACATTGTTGTGACAAAAATTCAAGTAGCTCAGCTTTGTTTGCCGACCTGTGAAAATCCATCTTCCTCTTGATCAAATTCCAAAGGTTTTCAATGGGGTTCAGGTCAGGAGATTGAGCTGGCCATGACGGGGTCTTGATCTGGTGCTCCTCTATCCACATCTTGATTACTCTGGCTGTGTGGCGTGGAGCATTGTCCTGCTGGATAAAACTATTCTCAGAGTTGGGCAACATTGTCAGAGCAAAAGGAAGCAGGTGTTCTTCCAGGATAACATTGTACTTGGTTTGATTCATGCGTCCTTCACAAAGACAAATCTTCCCGATTCCAGCCTTGCTGCAGCATCTCCAGATCATCACTGTTCCTCCAACAAATTTCACAGTGGGTTGTAGGCCTTTTCAGGTGTCTGTCTAACCATTAGATGACCAGGTGTTGAGCAAGCTGAAAGTTTGAATAGTCAGAGAAGATGACCTTACCAGTAAAATTAGATTTGGTTCAGGTAATCACCTAATCAGTACCTTATTAAATAATATGAGGTGTGCCTGTGTTGGAGTTTAACAGACACTGGAATGGAATGGCTGAGATGTTTAAGAATAATCCTACGGGACTCTTCCTATTGGAAGCTCTTAGTCAGGAATGTTTAACAATATATGAGATTAATTGCTATGCCATCGACAGCATGGACAATAATTTTTTTCAGATACCAAATTACCACACTACTGTATATAATTAAAAAAACACTTCATGAAAATATCTATTGGCATTCCATATTTCTTTCAGTATGGAAAATAAACCAGCAGAGCAAATTGTTCCTTTTTAAATTGTTCAATTTTATCTAACTACTAGATGTGAATGTGTGAGCCATTGTTAAAAAAAATACTATCTGCAGAAAACAACCCTTTTCAGGAGACATTCGATATTCATGTTATTTAAGTGATATCTTATTTAAGTTTGTCAAGTTGTTTACCAACAAACCAAAAGTGAATGCATGTTTTCAAAGGAAGTCACCCTAGTCTGAGAAGAGATTCCTGCAAATACAATTTTGTCTTTGTAGCTCTAATTCTTTAGATTCGAATTATAGCAAAGATTTGCTTTCTGCATGCACACAGTGAACACATGCAGTATTGATGAAGGTGCCTTTGCTCTAGTGGTGAGACTTCTGTTATCATACAAAATTGTACCTCTTGACATTTCAAACCAAAGGCCCCAACCTGACAAACGCTGTCCTCTCTATCTCTCTCCGTCTCTCTCTCAGGAACATAAAAAAACACACACGCAAACAAGCACACACACACACACACACACACACACACACACATGATTGCGGAGGGCTGTATTCATCAGACGCACTGTGGATACAAGATAGGCTCTTGGGCACTTAATGAAGAGAACACTTGTGGAAAGGCTTTTCGTCTACAAGCAAAACATACACCATTCCTCAGACCAAATGCTTAAAGAATGAGCTCTCCGCTGCGCTGTTGGAGAAGATAAATGATTTGTTTTTCGGCAAACATGTGTCTTTAGGACAGGCAGAGGAGATGGAATTGAATTAGTGTCTTCATAATTTAACTCTCCTCACAAGCTATAAAGAGAGTGTTTCTAGATTGCAACAGTGACGTAGCATTGAATGTCCTCTGTTGCTTCACATGGAACATATATGAGATATAGGACTTGGAATGTAGTCTATTTGAGCCAGTTCATTGCATAATTCAATCCATTAAGAAAACTAGAGAATAAAAGCCACTTCCAACTTTGTGGCTTCCTAAACACACATTCAAAGTCTTGCGCACAGTACAGTAACCCACATTTAAACCACCCCCCCGCCATACACACCTGCACAAATTCACATTCACACATAATCCTTAACACGCACACACCATACCCAACCAAAGGCACTGTAGAACATTAGTAGCAACAATAACAACAGGCTTTTAAAGGTGCTGTTGGCGGCATTGTCATAATTAAGGTCAAGTTTTGCCCTGGCTGGAACTCATCATCCTTTCCAACTGAATCGTGAACCTGGCATTCTCTCCAACCGGACAGCGCTGTACAGTACCGTGGCAGCTGCCAACCCTTTACCGTCTGTCAGGGGCAACGCTAGTCGTGCCATAAATAGAAATGTGAAAAAAGATAGTTAACAAAGGCTGGGTTCAATTAGCTGTTTTCTTCATAAATCCAGTGAGCGACAGTGGTAATAAGGCGTACAGGGCCCGTCGCTTGCTAGCTCTGCCTGATGGATTAGCTGTTTGCTGTTGCTGTAGGGTGTGTGCCGGTGTGTGTATGTGCAGTGTGTGTTTGTGCATCCAAACAGGATTTCGGGGAGGACATGGCATTCAAGTCAGTCAAGTCACTCGTAATTAAAGTATCCCCGGAATGTTCAATCACCACCTGCTCTCAATCAACTGGGAGTGAAAATAACACTTTGTCCTTGTATTCGTGAGTGCAACAGCACAACATCACATTATGATGTGGCAATCTATCTTACAAGGTCTGTTATTGCTCACTGCCCTTGTGGAACGGTTAGCCAATGGATTAGGATATGGACATCATTGAGTCCGCAGGCTAGTTTCACAGGCAAGTTTTACCATGTTATGTATATTATCACTTGACTTTTATTTTTTGCTATATATATTTATCTCTTAATTCTTACTGCGTAGATGCTGGGTGCCATGTCGCAAGAAGTTCATTGTGCAGGATGACGCAGTGTTGTTCGGTACATTTGACAAATACATTTGAAAATTTGAACACAGTGATATTCTCAAAACATAGTAAACAGACAGAAATTTGGAGGGGCTACCTGATTTTATCCAAATACTTTTCCAGTGTGCCCTAATTTACCTAAAGTTGGAAGGATGGTAAGGCCTTTTCTGGTTGTGCTCAACCTTTTTTTGGTCACTTTAACAAAAACATTTTGCTGTTTGAAATGTTCTCCGGATGTACCCTCCCTTGTGAATTTGACTAGTGTGGTCTTATAAGCCATTCCACGTATCCTTCATAAATGAGACAAACATACCCCAGGTTTTAATGGACGTTCAGTAACTTTATTCCATATGCCTATTCATGCTTTTTATGTTTGTCAATGTTTTCAGACGAGGTTGGACACATTATGCTAAGTAATTTAGTATGCAAGAAACCAACATATTTTGATAAGGTTTTAATCTGCAAGTTCATTTCCTGGCCATCTTCAAACCCTTGCATGTCCTGTCTAATGCAATGGGCGACAATTGAGGATTGTCTGTTGGTTTGGCATGTTACAAGACGTCACTAATTTACAGTTCCAATCCTATTTATCTTTTGTTCTACCATGGAATTCCCCAGGATTTAGGGAAGTCTGTTTTTTGACATAGTGTATTTCACAGTTGAATATGTATGAAACTTAGCATCGATCAGTAATCAAACTGACATGGTTAGGCAATAGATTAGGGGTATAAATCTCTTTGCGTTTTGATGACAGAAAAATCAATAAGCATTGGTTATTGGCAAAATGCTAATAGGTTGTTGGTATGTTGCATATATTGCTATTGATGTACAGAATGCCAGTGCACTGTACTTTTGGCCTGAGGATTCAAAGGATATGCTGAAAATATGCATTGAATTGCAAGTCAACTGTTATATATTCCACATTGTAACGATTAGGAGCCAGGACACATGTGCAGGTAGAACAGAGGACATTTAATTCAATATCTATTTATTGCAACCGAGACACTCAACACAAGACAGGACAGAACAGCCGTTACACATGGCATGAGCCAAAAAAAGAGACAAGATACTAGGAAAAGAGGGAGCATAAATAGGGACAGTGATTAAGGAAACACATGAAGGCAATACATAGCAAAACAGGTGTACATGATGAAAAACCAGAGAGAGAGCATTGCATCTCACTGGCATGGTAAGAGAGTAATAAGAAACACTGTTTATGTAAATAGAGAATAATATCAAGCAAAAAACTAGGTAAACATTTAAGGAGCATAAAGAAGGGCCACATTGTCGATAGACAAATTAATAAGAAAGCAAATCATGTAAAAATGCCCAGAACAATCCCCTGAATCCTTTAATTTGAACAAAAAATGAATCAGAGAAAAGCACGTTGACGTGTTTTGTTGTGCCTTGTATTTCAATCCCCTCCAAGAATAAGGGAGCTTAAAGCCTGTATGACAGAAAATTGCTTTCTTAACTTTCGAATTACGCCGATAATGACAACAATTGCTGAGACAAAAGCTCTTAAAATATACATTCATACGACAAAGAAATATATTTTATGTCCGTGTTTTGGTGTGGGAATAGCTTCCAGGGGCTCGTGAAATATTACAGCTGTCAGTTATTCTGACAGAGCCTTCATCCTCGTAGTCGGTGTTAGATGGAGGACTCCAATGACTTTGACACCCTGCTAAATGTCTTCTCCTCAGTCTCAACTCTGGGAACAGTGATAATGTCACACCTGGTTTTGGGTGTGTGTCGGCATTGGTGTTCTGCTGTGGAGAGTGGAGGTACACTGCTTACTCTTATAGTAGGAATTTAACACCTGTAGTTTAGAGGGGCCTGCTATTTATTCGGGTGCTTTTGTCTTTGGTCCCACATAGTGCCTTGTGTTTTTGTCTGCTGATTGAACAACAATATTTCCTATCTTTGTATAATTTGGGCGATAATGATCATTTTACAGTAAGATGTTCTAGATTGGAAAAGCTGGGGTAAACTGCAACTCTGCCTTACCAAATTTTTAGGGGGCCTGCTGAAAGATGAAATTATGTAAGGGATATACACCAATGTTTTGTAAGGTAATGTACAGAACGGAAGTTTTTATCCCACTTATAGCGCAGTGTACAAACAATAACAGAAAATTTTTTATTAGTTAAAATAAAATTTTCTCATTTAGAGTGGATATAAAAAGTTTACACACCCCTTTAAAAACTGCAGGTTATTGTGATGTAAAAAAGAGACAAAGATAAATCATGTCAGAACTTTTTGTACCTTTCATGTGACCTATAAAGTGAACAATTCCATTGAAAAAAAAACTGAAATCTTTGAGATGTTCAGACGTTAAATTGGATTCAGGTCTGGGTTCTGGCTGGGCCATTCCAAAACGTTAATCTTCTTCTGGTGAAGCCATGCTTTTGTGGATTTGGATGTGTGCTTTGGGTCGTTGTTGTGCTGAAAGGTAAACTTCATTTGGCTTTTTAACGGACGCCTGAAGGTTTTGTGCCAAACTTGCCTGGTATTTGGAACTGTTCATAATAGTTTTATTTCAAAATGTTCAAATGCAGCATGTTTTTTTTTGCAAACTTCAGCCAGGCTTGGAGGTTTTTCTTTTTAAGATGAGGCTTCTGTCTTGCCACACTACCCTATAGCCCATTCATATGAAGAATACATGTAGCATAGAGCCAGTACTTGCCAGAAATTCTTGCAGCTCCTTTAATGTTGCTAAAGGCCTCTTGGAAGCCTCCCTGACCAGTTTTCTTCTCGTCTTTTCATAAATTTTGGAGGGATGTCCAGTTCTTGGTATGTCTCTGATGTGCCATATATACTCCACTTGAAGATGACTGTCTTCACTGTGTTCCATGGTGTCTATCTAATGCGTTGGAAATTATTTTGTACCCTTCTCCTGACTAATATCTTTCTACAAGGAGATCTGTCTGATGCTTTAGAAGCTCTCTGCGGATCTCTGTGGAATGTCAGGAAAATCCTTCTAGAACAGCTAAACTTTATTTGTGATTAATCAGAGTTACTTTAAATGATGGCAGGTGTTTACTGACTTCTATTTAACATGAGTTTGAATGTGAATGTGGTTAATTCTGAACACAGCCACATCCCCAGTTATAAGATGGTGTGCACACTTATGCAACCAGGTTCTTGTAATGTTTTTATTTATCATGTTTCCCCCTTGAAAAATTCAGTTTGTTTTTCTATTGAATTGGTCACATTATAGGTCACATTAAAAGCTCTGGAAACGGTTCCATGGAAAACGGTTCTGACATGATTTATCTTTGTCTCATTCTTCTACATCACAAAAACCTGACATTTTAACAGGGGTCTGTAGACTTTTTATATCCACTGTATACACTGATGAGCCAAAACATTATGACCACTCACAGGTAAACTGAATAATGATGATCATCTCCTAAAAAGGGCACGTCATGGTCTGGGTAGATTAGATGGTAAGCAAACAATCAGTTCTCATAGTCAACATGTTGGCTGCAGGAGAAATGGGCCGAAGTAAAGACCTGGGCCGCTTTGACAAGCTCCGGATTGTTATCCCCAGACAACTGGGTGAGTGCATGTGAGGTGAACCCAGTCAGAAGTGTTGAGTATCTAGCTATAGTGGTCCGAGGTGGGAATATTGATAATAAGAGTTCAAGGAGTTGCCCTGGCCTCCAAATTCCCCAGATTTAAATCCCATTGAGCATCTATGGGATGTGCTGGACCAACAAGTCTGACCCACGGCAGCTCTTATTCACAACTTTTACAGGACTTGAAAGATCTGCTGCTAATATCTTGGTTCCAGATACTACAGGACACCTTCAGGGGTCTTTTAGATCAGGGGCTCTCAACTCCGAGCGTGGGGACCCAGACTACTGTTTGGTTTCTATCCTACTTGAGAGGTAATTGCATTCACCTGGTGTCCCAGGTCTAAATTAGTCAAAATATAGAAGGCTAGAATGAAAACCAGCAGTACTTTTGAGTCCCAAGGCTGGGAGTTCTAGGGTCTATGTCCACGGTGGGTTGGCGCTCTTTTGGTGGTATGCAGAGGACCTCATTAGTATATTTACATTTCTTATTTATTTGTACTTGTTCACAGAAGTATTTTTTTTCAGTTTAAATTATGTAAATGTCAAACTAATCAAACACAATTTGCTCTCATCTGTAATAACCAAATATGGGAACGAATAGTCACTAATAAAACATGTAAATATAAACATACACATTTTCTACTAGTGAATGGTTGCTCAATTTGTTGTTTGTTCTTTTAAAACCTATAAGTCGATTGTCCCACAAAATGCAGGGATTGGACTGACAAGAGAAGGACATTACTAGCCTGCTTAGTATTCTAATTACATAGTGGTTCGTTTTCATCAAATGGAAGACTAATCGAATGAATGACTGGGTCGTGTCTGTAGCCACCATTACTTGAAAAAGCATACATTCTCCACAAAATGTAACTATATATGAACGCATTTTACTTTCTGTTGGTATATGTTAGCTTAAGATGTTCAGTTGGCAACTGTCATATAAGCAGTATATACTATTTACGCCATGATAAGGTATTCAGTCTGTTTGTGCTGAAGACAGACCAATTCCCCTTTAAATCAGGAATGAATGTGCATTCTAGAACTTTATTCTAGTGTTCAACAATGCTGTGGAATAATTATTTTAAATATTATGTATAATGTAGTATATTTCAATTAGTTACTTAATTTTTTAAGCTGTGCCTAGGGGATCTATTTCAGCAATGGTTACATACACCACTTTGTCACTCGTAGCATTTCACCAAAGGCACATTTGGATTTAGGGGACTGATTCCGTAGACCCTGAGCAGACATGGTAATAGATGAGACATGAAGTTGTCAGGTGAATTATTCATTTATCGGCAGATGAAATGATTCATACTTTAGTTGATTAAGAAACTATACGTTGATTAAAAAGCAACATGTATATTGAGAAAAATGTCAACACAAAACACATGTTTATTCTAGGGATACTGAATTAACCATTATTGGAATATCTAACATCTGACAAAATAGTCTATAAACTCCAGACTAGAATACAAAACAAACCCATGCATGTCACATGAGTCAGTCAGACTATAATGACATATACTGTCTAATGCGTCATGACTACAGACTTGAGCATTCTTTAAAGAGCTACTTTTAGGAGAGGTCTTACCTAATGCTCACAGAGTCCTTGAACCCAAACATTCCCCCTGTGGGCTGAGCAAGGAGAACAGCAAAGCCCTTTAGTTGACTGACAAACTGGGCTAAGGACCCTAACTCCCTTAGCTTGCCACCCACGCATACAGTATCTCGGAATACTGGCTTTTCATCGTTAATGCATGAAGCTTTGGGACAATGACTGGCTTTCACCAGGCATTGAAGTTCCTTTGTTAAAAATAAATGCCTTAATTACTGGCTTCTGTCGCTATGCAGGGCTTATAAGGACCTGGGAGCATGTAGCGCTGGTGCATTACTCTCAGGACCATGCGTAATCTCGCATTGACATGCATGAGGAAAAATGTTACTCTCCACGCAAGAGACAATAAAAAATGCATACCTTGCCTTCAATATTTTAAAGCAGCTCTGATGACTAAGTTACTATTTGTGTATGTGTGCATCTGCATGCATGCAAGTGAGTACACATAAGCACATCAGACGGAATGACATTTTACATTTACATTTTGTTCATTTAGCAGACACACTTATCCACAGTTACCTACAGTAAGTGAATACATTATAAGAGAGCTATCCATTCTAATCAATTAATTCATTTTTGGGAAGATGACTGGAAAGAAGATACAAAGACTACAAGTAATACACACGAAACATAAACAAAAGCCCACAGACCAAGTTGGTGGGAGTGGAACTATAACCCTATGAAAC
This sequence comes from Esox niger, assembly GCA_016801105.1. NCBI lineage: Eukaryota > Metazoa > Chordata > Actinopteri > Esociformes > Esocidae > Esox > Esox niger. The sequence continues at coordinate 69,221 of JACXGJ010000735.1, forward strand.
AGTGACTTGTCTGGTGTTTTTGAAGATTGGTAGAGACTACCCTAACCTCTATGGGAAGCTAGTTTCACAATTGTGGTGCCAAGGAAAAGAGTTTTGACTGTGTGGATTGGGAAATGCCCCAAAGGGATGGGCAAAGCTTCTTTTGTTGCTCTGTAGGCAAGAATCATAGCCTTAAAGCAGGCTTCAACTAGGAGCCAGTGTGATGTGCAAAGAGGCAGGGTGACATGGGGGAGCTTGGAAAGGTTGAAAACCAGATGACAATTCGGAATGAGTTGCAGTGGTTTAGTTGCACATGCCAGGAGCCTCACTATGAGTGAGTTGCAGTAATTGAGACGTGAGATGACAAGTGCCTGGACAAGTACCCGTGCTGCTTCCTGAGTGAGGTAAGGTCGTACTCTACAAATGAGTACTTTGCACTCTGAGAGGAAGACACTGCAGGTTTCAACCATGAAGGACATTTCCTGGCACAGACAAGCTTTCCCACGAATGTGGAACAGCTCAATTTTGATTAAGCTTGAGGTGATGGGCTGATATCCAAGTTGAATTTTTGGCCAGTCGTTCAGAGATTTGTATTCAACACCTAGGTATTGGAAAGGGGGAAGGAGAAAGAAAGCATAGTGTAATCTGCATAGCAGTCATTTGGAATAGTATGTAAGGATATGGCAGAGACAAGAGACATGGTGTATAAAGAGAAGAGGTGAGCGCCAAGAACAGAGCCTTGAGGAACACCAGTAATACTTGGCTACACGTCAGACACTGATTCTTTCTACGTCACCTGGTACGAGCGGCCTGCCATGTCGGAACTGTTGCAAGGGTGAGCAGAGCCTAAGATGTCAAAATCAGAGAGGGTGGAAAGTAGGATGCTATAGTTCATGGTGTCAAAGGTAGCAGATAGATCAAGAAGTATGAGAACAGAGGAGAGAGGGTTAGTCTGGGCAGTGTGAAAAGCTTCCATTACATAGAGAAATCTTTATGATTTCTTTGAAATTCTATTTTGAGCATACCTGTATTATGTGCCCAATTTGTAACTTTTAATACTTTCTTTTATGGTACACATACTAGAAACGAATTAGTTAAAAATGGTTAAATAGGCCTTAAGTCTGTCACGGTCCCGGCCAGCTGCGGCCGTTCCGGTCCGTGTTTTATGTATGTCTGTGATCTGTCTGGTCCTTGTCTCTGTTGATCAGTGTATTTAGTTCACCTGTGTTTTGCCCCCACCTGTTTCTGTTCTGCTCGTTAGTCTGTGTATTTAGTTCAGTCAGTTTCTCCCTGTGTTTGTCGGATCATTGTTGTTGTTGCTGTCATTGTTTGATGTCTGCTCCTGCTCCTGCTCCTGCTCCTGCTCCTGCTCCTGCTCCTGCTCCTGCTCCTGCTCCTGCTCCTGCTCCTGCTCCTGCTCCTGCTCCTGCTCCTGCTCCTGCTCCTGCTCCTGCTCCCTGCTCCCTGCTCGCCCAGTTTAAGTTTTTGTTTGTTTTTGTGTGCACGGCACTCGGTTTTGTTTTCCTTTTAGTTTATTAAAGTCCTTCCCTTGAACCCCTGCATCTGCCTCCATCTCCCTTTTTGGATTTTATGTTTTTTGGATTCCCCACACCACCACCGCACGTGACAAAGTCCTTTTGAATGTTATAAGCAATATCAGTAACAAAGAATGTCTTACTGGTCAATCTTCAATAAAAAAATTGCAAATTGCTTAAACATTGAACAGACTGTTAGTAAGTCATTTTATTTTTCATTAAGGGACACACCTCCCCAGACAATGGCCACATAAAGCCAACACTGAAGTAAAAATTTGACATAAACAACACTGAACTCACAGTATAGATTGATATGGGCTTTGGCTGTTTGGCAGGTTAGCACACCTCTGAATTTCAAACTCCCAGTGTGACCCTTGAGCCAAAAACATTTGCACACCCCTGGTCTAGCCTTTGTGAAGTACATTATGAGAATCAATTTGTTGAAACTATACAAATTCTACAGTTCAGAATATAATTTGATGCTGCTGTTTATAGATTTTAGACTGTGTTAGCCTCAGCATTTTGAATTATACATAATATATGTTATTGTATTCCATACAGCCAACCTTGTACTGTGGAGAGGTTGATCGACTTATGGCTTGGGGCAGTCAGTATAACTTGTAACCTAGCAGATGAACTGTGGGGGTTGTTATTCACCTCTCCTCCTTGAGATTAAGGGCTCAGGTGTTAGTTTGTCTTATTTATTCAAATTGCTTGGGACCAGCATCTTCAACAACCAAAGGTGGGAGTACAACATCACAGTGATCCCCAAAAAAGAACACCACTTGCGGCAGTGTATCACACATGGAGCGTCCATCTTCACTTCCATCACTGTCTGATTTGGCTCAGTACATGCTATGCTGCAGAGCTACACTGCAATGCAATATATTGCACAGTCCACAGGAAGATTCATTGGGTGTCACCTGCCCTCCATCAATGTCCTACATGTCTCCAAGGAAGAACACTGGCAAGATCACTGCTGACCCCTTCCCACCCCAGCTATACACTTTTCCAAAAACTGTCCTTTGGCCAGCGGAGGGCGGGCAGAGGGCAATACCAGTCAATCAAGACAAAACATATCCTGCCATCTGAGCATTTTTTTCCCCTTGCGTTGACCCGCCAAGCTGGTATCTAAATAGATTAATAAAACCATGCTCACCACATCCAACCAGCTAAGCTGTTATCTAAATAGATTAATAAAACTATGCTCACCACATCCAGCCAGCCAAGCTGATATCTAAATAGATTAATAAGACTATGCTCACCACATCCAACCAGCTAAGCTGTTATCTAAATAGATTAATAAAACTATGCTCACCACATCCAGCCAGCCAAGCTGTTATCTAAATAGATTAATAAGACTATGCTCACCACTTCAGCCAGCCAAGCTGTTATCTAAATAGATTAATAAAACTATGCTCACCACATCCAGCCAGCCAAGCTGATATCTAAATAGATTAATAAAACCATGCTCACCACATCCAGCCAGCCAAGCTGTTATCTAAATAGATGAATAAAACCATGCTCACCACATCCAGCCAGCCAAGCTGTTATCTAAATAGATTAATAAGACTATGCACACCACACCCAGCCAGCCAAGCGGTCATCTCTCCATACCTATGCTAAACATATGAACATATGAATGCTCAACTCTTCTTTAAATCCATGTCCTGTACAGTCACCACTCCTACATATCCCATTATCATATAATTCCCCACTCATTGTATACCATTTTACAATATAATTGTACACATTTGCGTATATTTCTCATCTTTATTATCTTTGTTTGAAATCACCAAAATGACTTGGAAAGAAGTCCTTGAAGTCCTTCTTTAAAAAGAAATTAATGTATCTTTGGTACAGCCAACAATTTCGTTTTTAATGATTAGCCTTTAACACATTACTTCACAATGTTTGAATCTGAAAATAATTATGTTATATGGCTATAACAAAATTAAGGTTTATTTATATGGCTATTTACTGTAAATGGCTATAACAAAATAACGGCCTCATTAGCTACTTTAACAAATAATTTGTATGTAATCCCAAAATAAAGTGTTACAAAACCAAGATTGCTGGTGCTATTTACTGTTCAAGTGGATATATAACATTACCAGTTCTCCATATAAATTATTAGAATTCTTCAGTATTTGAATAAAAAGAATCAAGGACAAAATTATCTGTGTTTTTTTTATTTCTTTGTGGCTATGGGTCAGTGGTATTACAAGTAGTCACATAATTGAAAAATACGTATTAAGGTGTGATTTAATATTCTTTAAAATAATTTGAGTAATATTAATAATTCACTAAATGGACAATGTTATTGTTACCTTATAAAAGTTGTTTTTTTATGTCAAAAGAATTGTCTGAGGGGTCAGGTGGGAGCAAAGCATGAACAATCTCATGTCCTCTCCAGAGACCTAGATGTTCCTGTTTCTATGTAATGTAATGTCATCATGAAGCTTCAGGCCAATGCCACTTCAGCCAACTTCCCTGGACATGGCCGCAGGAGACAAGTCGATGGAAGATCACAGCAAAGGATTGTTTAAATTGTGGAGAAAGCACCTTTATCAACTGCCACTTGATACAAAGTGCGATGGTTTCAACTTGCACCATCCATCGCCAACTCAGTGAGAGAAGGTAGTATGGTAGGCGACCCACTGCTGACAGAGAGACATAAGATAGAATGCAATTTGCCAAAATGCATCTTAACATGTTACAATCCTGCTGGGGAACTTTACTGTGGATAAGATTAGAGCATTTTGGTAAAGCGCACCATCTCCATGTTAACAGAAAACAAAATAAAGTCTTCATGGAATTGAACAATTTCCCTACATTCAAATATTGAGTAAATCCAGTGATGTATTGGGGACTTCCAGAAGGGCATTTGACTTTAACACACTTTGAACACCACCCAGACACAGACAAAAGTCGAAACACTGGATTGTTCTGGTGTGGCTAGCAATCAATCCAGATCCAAATTCTGCTGAAAACTGATGGAGAGATCTCAAAACAGCAGTTGGGTGGCTAACTTCAAATCTGGGAGCACTGAAAGTGCAAATAAAGATTCGGCCAACCTCCCAGCACAGCAGTGTAAGAAGCTCATCCATGGATATAAGAAACATTTTGGTCAAAGCCTGTGCTACAATTTATTGTGTCTAGGTTGTCACTAATTTAGTTCATACCATTTCTGCAAATCTTCTGATTTAAAAGTATAGAACATAAGTCTTTTCAACCCTCTCCTTGGGACCTTTCATGTACTTCAAATATATATTCACTGCACACATATTTTTGGGGCTGAATACAGTCAAAGATATTGATAAATTTCACCTTGAGAGATATTTTCAGTTAATTAAAATGCAGAATCAGTTCAAGCCTACATGAAAAAATAAAAGAATTGCTATTATCTATGTGAAAAACGAATGTTCTGTGACGATGAAAACACAACACACCCAATCTATTCTCGTAAATGCCATACACATTTTATGTGATAAATGTCTGTTGTGGATTTTAAAGATGACCCTTTCTACCATCTCCTGCATAAACGGCATATGGGCTTATTGCAAAAACCAGAGAGCAGTCTTGGAGGAAATGTTAGAAAAGGTCAGAACTAAACATACAGTATTAAAGATATATTTACATACAGTATATTCATATCTGAGCACATGATATTTGCTTTGCTTATTTGCCAATGAGCATATTTTTGTCCCCATAAAGCTTTAACCTTTTTCCTGAGGTTACATCAAAGCATTTTATGAAGTGGGTATCTATAAAATATACTCAGTAATGCTGGAAAAAATATAAGCGGAGAGAATACCATCCTAACTGTGCCTGGCTTCAAATAGCTCAGTTCATCTTCAAGAAGTCCCTCTTTTACAAATACTGGATTTTATCTGGCTTTCCTGAAACAAATAGAGACCACTCTGGATCCAACAAGATCAATATCAATTTTAGGTTCATTCGGTTGTAATATGGTTGTATGTCACAATGCCCTGTCTGTAGGATTGATGCAATCGGAGTGATGTATGACAATCAAATTGTAAAAAGCACTACCTGCAGAAAAAAACTATTGATCCATTGTCTTCTTTATAATAACCTCTGGTTGACCTTGACCTTTTGGTATCTTGGGCAGGAGCGTGAAGTTGTTTTCACACTACATTACACTATCGTTCAAAAGTTTGGAGTCAGTTAGAAATGTTTTTGTTTATCAGGAAAACATACAGGAAATGATTGTAAATAGGACTTTGGAATAGCAAAATAAATAGGAAATATTGTCATTGAAAATAAATAATCCTTTTGCCCTTCAAACTTTGCCTTTTTCACCCCATGCTTCCTGAAGCACCTCCCACAAGTTAGATTGATTTGATGGGCAATTTTACATACCATATGGTCAAGCTGCTCCCACCACAGCTCAATAAGGTTGAGATCCAGTGACTGTGCTGGCCACACCATTATAGACAGAAAACCAGCTGACTGCTTTGTCTATAAACAGCCTTTGCATAGTTTGGACCTGTGGTTTGGGTCATTGTCCTGCTTTAGGAGGAAATTGGCTCCAATCAAGCGCTGTCCACAGAGTATGGCATGGCGTTACAAAATGGAGAGATAGCCTTTTTTGTTGAAGATCCCTTTAACCCTGTACAAATCTCCCAATTTACCACCACCAAAACATCGCTAGACCATCACATTGCCTACATGATAGATTACGTCAAGCATACCTCCAGCATCTTGTAATTTGGTCTCCGTCTGAATGATTCCAATTATTTTCTTCTTTGTGTTCCTAACATCTCAAACATAAAGGTGTCTGTCCATAACACTTTTTTCCAATCTTCCTGTGACCGGTGTCTGTGTCCTTTTGCCCATTTAATCTTTTCTTTTATTTCCCAGTCTTAGATATGGCTTCCTCTTTGTAACTCTACCTAGAAGGCCAGCATCATGGAGTCACCGCTTAACTGTTGCAGGAACTATTCAATGAAGCTGAGGACCTGTGAAGTGTCTGTTTCTCAAACTCTAAAATATGTGTCCTCTTTCACAGTTGTGCACAGGGGCACCCCACTCCTCTTTCTATTATGGTTAGAGACAGTTTTCACTCTTTTGTATAGGGGTAGTACACAGCGTTGTAAGAGATCTTGAGTTTCTTGGCAATTTCTCACATGGAATAGACTTCATTTCTTAGAGAAAGAATAGACTGATGAGTTTCAGGTTTCAAGGCCATTTTGAGCCTGTAATCAACTGCAAAATTGTTGAAGCTGGATGCCTCTGTATTCCTATGTAGACAAGTAATTTAAAATGAGCTGCAACATTAGCAATCTGTACACTGTAACTGCATTTATTGTTGTTATTTAAACTGAAAATATTTAATTAAATAATTGAACGGTAGTGTATATTCCACATTATTTTGTTTTCGTGAGAAACCCCAATACTCTTAGGAAAAAGTACATGTACTATTTACAATTCTTGCTTGGAGAGATGTCTTTAGTCTTGAGACCAACAAATATCCTGTTAAAAATAATGTGGATAGCATAGATAAAGACAGTCAATGTATATTTGAACATATCCCCCAGTCTTAAGTTAGAGTCGAGAGTTTATATGCTTTAGTCAGCTCTTCTATCATCAAGATCTTAAGGCAGTCTGGATAGCAACATGCAGTATAGTATTTGTAGTCTAATGCCCGATAAGGATCAAGATAAGGATTGTGCTTGCAAAGGCATAAAAGACCGTATCTTGATATGCCAGTTACAGGCTGCAACTCCATGTTCATCCAATGCACGGGGAAGCCCACTGAACACGCTAACATTCACTATAACATACATATTCCCCAACACTCCCATATGTCTCTCTTCTGTTTCTGTTATACTGTGTCACTCACATTCCCAAACAAATCTCTGAGAGTTCCAGCAACAATTATTCCACGCACAAGAATGTGGATCCGGATGGATCTATTGTAATGAATTTCAATAGATTCAAATGTACAGTTTATGAACCGTCAGAAAGGTCTGGGCGACCATTTTGTCATGGAGCTCGTTGTTGTGTATCTTTCCCCTCCGGTGCATTTTAATCACTCGACGCCCGGGCAATCAATAAGCCATTTCTTGCTATCCACACCAACATGTAATGCACTTGCACTGCGCTGTTGGGAAATATATTTGCTGCTGCTGAGGCCCATACAAATGAATGGAAGGTAATACCGGAGAACCAAGTCAAAATAACAACAATAGACCAACCTCCAGCACTCATACAATGGCATTGCTTGTATTAGTCTGGAATAGTCTGCACTTCGAAAGAGGCTTTGGGAGACATCCACTGCATACTCTCAAAATGTGGTTGTGTAGTTGATTATGGAGGTGTAATAGCGTTATGGATGCTGTTACACAGAAATGTTAGAGATACAACAACTTTGTGGAAAATCAATGGGAAATTCAGCAAGCAAGTACACAAAACACCTATAGAAAGAGTCCATTTGGGGGAAATCAATGTAACATTCGGCCAGCAATTTTTGGACCAATTCAGAAGCATTGTACAGCATATCTCGGTTACTGAATGTGATGTGCAACTAGTCCACAGACTAAGGTGCGCTTTCCTTTTAGGTCTGCATTTTTCATCTGTCTTACCCAAAGAGATCAGTGTGGAGGCAGGGTCCCAGATCCAAATCGATTTGGTAAAAGCAGCGCTGTCCATCATGTTTCCCTGACTGTCAGGTGGAATGAGATGCCAGTGTGCCTTAGGCATTGCTCCATTCAAGGTCTGAATTGTATATCTCAGAAACGTGACAGACTAAAATGAGTGCAGTAGGTAGGTAAAACCCAGTTTGTAAAGCCAAGTCTGTGTTCCGGACTATTTCAGAGGATCTACCATGCGGAAGACGCTGCGCTTACCAACCCTGAGAAAATATACCCTTCAGTACATATGGCTAATATGAAATGAAGGGTTCAAAAGTAATTATCAAATTGGAAGGATGGGCTTATTTAAAAGGGAAATATAATACATTATATGAAATACAGTTTATGACAGAATATATTCAATACCATATTGTATATTTGGTACAAAATGTACTATACATAAGCAATAAGCCACCTTGTGGTTTGCTAAATGGTTTGAAAAAATTAGCATTAACATTGTCTGAATAGGGCCATCACAAGCTGCGAGAACAGTTTCAGTGAACTTGGCATAGATTCTCTCTCTTGGGAGCATGCATTACTAAAGGCTGCATTAAGTGCCCATTCACAATCCCTGGTAAGTGTTAAAGTTGTATAGTATAACCTTGGACCATGGTAGTTTGGAACAGATAAAGTCCCACTTAGAAAAAAAAAACAAATAGAAATTAAGGTAAGAAGACAGGCAAGTCCATTGCAACTGTTCGATACCCTTTCCAGACAATCAATAACCCATGTTTATCATTATTACATCCTAAAGGGATCTTGTTTGTGCGGCCAACATGCCAATGCTGGTTTACAAATGGAGCCCCGGTGGGACTGGTCAGGACTCTCCACTACATAATCAGAGACCAGCCCGACCACCAAAGAGCTTGTGTTGAGTGCTTGTGGAGTTCCACCAGTGATTTCTCTTACTGGCTAGGTGTGAGCTCCGGACCGTAACAGTCTGCAATATAACCCCAGATGTCTACAAAGACGATGTCTATAATATGTGCAAGGTGTTTTGTAGGCCCCTATTGTTGTCTGCAAAACATATCAATTCAATTTTCTTTCATCAGATGTTCCAGTGTTAATGTTTCTGGCTAGTGATACTAGGTAATATGATTTAATATGGGTGATTAAGCAACCCACGTTGTACCTTTTCAAACAACTGTAGAGAAAATTTGGCATGGGTATGAAAAACAAACACAGAAGCCTTTTCATTTCATGTGAGAGCCAGTCTTATAATGGGAATAAACCTAACAACAATTAAATTTTTATTTCACTATAAAGGTTTAGGCTAATCTAATAATTTATAATATAGTTTTATTTGTCCCCAGAAAACCCCCTCTATAAAATTCAAGATACTTTTTAGATGGATTGGACATTTCTGGACTGGATAATTTTTTACATGATTTCATGTGAAATGTTTTGTTTATATTTATTTTCTATGATACTTTTAACTCAGGTTCCAATAGCCAGGATACAGATCTGTTCTCATTGTCTCATTCACTTATGGACTTAATAGCACATTTGTATTTTCAGTAACCTAGTCATAGACACAAAATAACAACTTTCAAAATAATTAACAATGATTCAAAAGGCCATTCATAAGATGTTTAATAAGGTTTCTTAAAGATAATTTCTTTATATTTAAAGGTTTCTGTGTGGCCTCATCTGAAGGCTATTTTTGGTACTTTATTAATACTTTATTCAAGTTTTGAATGCCCAATATGAATTTGTTCATGAACAAATGACATTGGCACTCTACCAAGATTCTACCAAGACAAAAAATAACTACTCAGAATGATATTTTACCCAATTTAGTTGAAGGAAGTAGTAAATGCTTAATAAATGCTTCATTGTGTGTAGCTGTTATAAAGTGCTGCCATGGCGATGTATCTACATGCAGGACCACAGAACTCAGACCCAGTGGACCTTCTCCCTACACACTCTCCCAAAATAGCTCCCCTGTCCTGCAGCACTCAGGGTGAAATTAGAGACGGCTTTAATGCTGAGCACTTCTTCAGTTAGCCAGCCTGTCTCCATACTAAAGGGCTCACAATGCACTGATTGTACATAGCTAAGAAGAACATCTAGTATGCAGAAAAGAAGCAGAAGTTTAGCCAGCTAGCTCAATATTTCCAGAAAGAGCAATGTACAGACACTGCGCCTAAACCATAGAACTCGAAAAAATGCGATACTACAGCAGGATAGCAATGGACTGAATTGCTTCTTACCTGCAGTCACTACAATTTGACTAGAATAACACAGAAATAATTGTGGGATATAATTTAGAGCTGCAAAAACAGACATCCAGATTCAGCTATATGTTTCACAATTTAAATATTCTTAATTGAAAACAGCATTTCAACACAAGGAAGTAAAGACTAGTGTAGTATTCACAATGATTTGAACTGTTTAAGGGAACAGACAGAAATTTCGAAAAAGAGCCTTCCAGGGTAGAACAGGTGGCGACCTGCAACTGAACTACTGTTAAGAGGTCGAGCTCTCTGAATTCTTCAAGCTTAGCACTCAATTAGTTCAGAATTGCATTATGTCCACTAGGGAGCAGGTGATAATTACTACAGGTCACAAGTGATAATTGCTTGCCTACCCCTTGGAGTTTATCGCTATTAAAAGCAGTTATTTAAATCCCATCACCTTTGGGCCCCTTCTGTCTTCATGCTCATCTTCTTAATTGGGAACCACATTATATAACCAAACCAACTTGAAGACAGTCAGTCTCAACATAACTGATTGAGGGATATCGTTTTAGTGTCACCCAGCATTTCTGTTAATATTGTTAAGCGTTGACCTGGATTCAAGTTTAATAGGTAAATAAGTAAAAAAACAGAATGGCTGGCAACAGTAAAATCCTCTTTTATCTTTCTTAACAGTTTTACCATACCGTAACAGCCTAGCAATTCTACCATTTTTAGAATATGTTCTTATATTTTTCACTGTGCAACATTATATCAACAGTGCAACATTACACCAGCTTAGACTTAAGGAAAAGTGGGTTGTGAAATGCTAAAGAAATTGTTCAGACTTTACGTTATAGGTAGACAGTTGAAGAATTCAACAACCTAACCAATAGGACGTTGGGAGGATGACAATTCACTTATCAAAATAAAAATATCAATACAAAATAATAATTTGGCAAATGTGGGCTTTGGTATTGATTTCTTTGGAAACGGTGGAATAAGTGGGATAAATGCCTCTGCTCTGTATATTATCTTGGAACAAATGAACTCAGCATAGTGCAACACATAGCCTGTGTAATGTTTCAACAGAAAGATGTGCCAGTCACTCTTACTGGGTAACAGTTCAAATGATTGTGTATCCTAGTGAATATTATGTCTGAAACTATTTAAATGGCGAGTTGAATTTTGTGATTTGGCTTATGCGAGGCTTTTGACATATTAATAACAACTGATACAATAACTTCCAAATTATCTGCCACTATTACCAATTGAATTGACGAGTTGTCAAATGTTTTCCGTTGTCAGGTGTAAAAAGAGAATGTACTTCTCAAATAACCTAGAATCACATAATGTGTGGTATCTAATGCGAAATGGTGCGTATTGAAGCACTAGTAGCTAAAAAGATGGGTAAAGTATGTTTTTTTCTCTCTTTGGGTTTCCTCTGTGAGGGGTACTCTTTCAATGGAAATCATTCCCATTATCAAAAGAGAATAAAGCAGGGTGTGAGGGAGAGAGCAAGAATGAGAGCGAGCGAGAGAGAAAGAAGAGGGAAGGTCTCTGAAGTGGAATGGCGAGAGACAGGGGAAGTGGACGCAGACAGAAAGTAATGGAGGGCTCGCACAGAGATAGGAAGAGATAGTGTGGGGGGAATAGGGAAATGGATGGGGATAGGAAAAGGAAAGGAGGAGGCCTGAGGCTGGGAGGTTTAGTGTTCCTATGCTCTCATCATAGGTGATAATATATGGGTTCCAAATGGCACCCTACTCCCTACATATTGCACAATGTACTCCCTTACATAGGATTTATGGTGTAATTTGGGATGCAGACAATGTTTAAGGACCTTATTTACTGAGGACCCAGTCCCTGGGGAAAGTGCTTTGCTAAGCCTTTTTTAATTATTTCCCCTGTTAGCAGGGGACCATAAAGTCAGAACCATTGACTTCTCCAGGTTTAATGAATATGTACTTCTGCCATAGGTGAAGGAGAAGAAGAATTTTGCTAAGTGTACTGAAATGATAAGGACCTCCCTTATTGAACAATGAGTCACAGTAGATGTGCAGAACTGTGAAACCAGGATTGGTGACATGATTTGGTATTATTCCATCTGCTAAGCGTGTTAACATGCTGTCATTGTGAAATTGGCATTATAGTTACCTCTAGAACCGAACTGAAATTCACTATATAAAAAAAGCATTTATTTATTGTAAGTGATTAGTTCACAAGTTATTCATTGTTTATTAATCAATACTCCGTCCAAAATATTTTTCTATGTATATTTTTTATTCACAATTAATGGGGTCTTTCTGTGTGGCCTTATCTACATTGGGGTATTTATAGAAAATATATATTTTGCTCATATTTTGTATGGCCGGTAATAAATATCTAGCAGTACCTGATGCTCCTTTTAAGTACTCAAAATAACATAGAACCACAGGTAATACATACATTTTATGAATTTTTTGTGGAACAACAGTTAAAAGCACTGGAGAATCAGATAATATGATTTTTTTTGCTAACGTTCACAAACTCCTAAGGTTCACAAGCCAAATATTCATAATATTTGGCCTGTAAATATTAGTTTGCCCCACTACGTTTATTTTGTAGTGGAGTTTTATTTCTTCATTACTGCTTGAGACATGCGTCACCTGTTGCAATCATTACCATGTGCTACCTGTTAGGGTATGGTGATGTTTCATCAATAAATGCCCACGGTTTTCCTAGAAGATCTCTTTTACACAGGTTTGTGTATGCTAGGAGGACGAGACCGGCATACGAGAGGAATGTCAAAATCCAAAATTCACAGGACCATGTGTAAGTGTGCGTGTGAAATTAACACTATCACACTGCTCACTTAACTCTGAAGCCTGTACACTTACGCTGAGATAACACACCTTTCCCAACTACACAACCACAGTTGTTTGCAGGTGTCCAAACTTGACAGATTGATGTGAACCCTGGGGCATCGTGATGCTGTTGTTGTGGGATGCAGCGATGTATACTGCTCCACAATGCAAGGGCCTGACCTCCCATCTTAAAACAAGGTGGCACAGCGGCTCGTAGACTCTCCCCATAACATTCGATATGCGATTGAGGTAGACATTTTACATATATGAATAACCTTTACATGTTTTAAGTTTTAGTTATAGCGGGGCTTTAAATATAATAACTCTTTCCAACTTATTATTTAAGTCCATACCACAAAAGTAGACTTATCTTATTCTCTCATGGAAATATGAATTGTAAACCACATGTTTTGTGTCAACCTCAGGAAGAGTAAGTAATGGGGATTCTGATAACATTAAATAAAACCATTCAGATGGAATTGGATGGACTTTAAATGTATGTCTGTAAATATTGAACCGTTTGTGACCACAAACACCTCAATTGAAAAGGGGAGCCGAATCTTTACAGAGAAGAGAGTGGCGGTTGTGTTGTCACATGGACAATCGTCATGACCAAATGGTTGGAGTCTCTGGAACATGTAGATATGTATAGTTTTGCATTAGGGTACACACGAGCCATGCTAACAACCAAAGGCTGTCACGGTCCCGGCCTGCTGGGGCTGTTCCGTTCCATGTTTTCTGTTTGTCTGTGATCTGTCTTGTCCTTGTTTCAGTTGATCAGTGTATTTCGTTCACCTGTGTTTTGCCTCCACCTGTTTTTGTTCTCCTCGTCAGTCTGTGTATTTAGTTCAGTCAGTTTCTCCCTGCCTTTGTAGGCTCATTAACATTGTCATTGTCATTGTCATTGTCATTGTCATTGTCATTGTCATTGTCATTGTCATTGTCATTGTCATTGTCATTGTCATTGTCATGTTATGTCCATGTCAGTGTTTGATGTCTGCCTGCTCCTGCTCCTCCCTCTGCTCATGCTCCTGCTCCTTGTTTTGTAGTGCACGGCACTCTGTTTTGTTTTGTGCTTAGTTTAATTAAAGTCTTCCCCTGCACCCCTGCATTTGCCTCCATCTCCCTTTTTGGACTCCCTGCGCTGCTCGTGACAAAGGCATAGCTAAGGAGTTTGTGGAAAATCCCCCTCAGGTTAATTTCCAAATAAATTCCTTAAAAAATACCAGTTAGAGGTTAAAAAATTCACAAATATATTTGGTTTACAGAAGCATCACTGAAACAAGGAGGTGGTTTTGGTTTTGCTCTTATACACCCACAGGCTAACAAACAATGGTAAAGGTAAGCACAGTACACTGTGGGAAAATGTATAATAAAAATAATTTTTCCCAAACGATAAACTAAAATAGACAAAGCAGTAAATAATAAAACAAAGCATTACTTTTTTCTAAATTTTATGGAAAACCTGATATGACAATGAAAGCACTAAAGGCACTTTCATTGTCATATCAAATATTTTAAGGATAGCTACATAGGTTGCCTGTGTTAAGTTTGGTTAATACATCCCTTGTTTGGTTAATACATCCCTAATACAGTGGGGAGAGTATTTGATACACTGCTGATTTTTGCAGGTTTTCCTACTTACAAAGCATGTAGAGGTCTGTGAGAGACGGAATCTAAAAGAAAAATCCAGAAAATCACATTGTATTATTTTTTTTATAATTAATGCTTATAATAATAACATACATGATTTATAATACACTGAAGAACAAAATATTGACTAATTGTAATATGTATAGTTATGAAAAAGTGCTAACAAAATTCTGACTTGCAAAGTAAATCAATAAAAAAAAATATCAGTCATTGGTCTTCTACTCCTAAAGTAGAATCTCCTAATTTGTTCTTTTTGGAACTAATTCTTCAATGTTATGATATTCACTATAGACTTCATGGCATTTAGCTGTGGCCATTAGTCAACGGTCCAGAGCAGAAGCATCAAAAAGAGTCAGTAACTAATGTGATATTGTGGAATAGTCATCCTATTGCACCTGTGACATTTAAAAGGTGTTCATGTCGCTATCTGACCCAGATGTTAGGGAGCTCAACAGGATCTGGTTGTCAGTGTGATATAACTGTTGGCTATGATCTAATACTTCTTGTTCTAGGGTTTTAATGCACTGAGTTATTTAAACTGGTATGTGTGTATTACATGGAATAAATGTACTGTTTATCCATGGAATCTGTTGTTTTTTATAAGGATTGCATTGGATGCTGGCAACAGGCAAATGCAAAAGAGCCTTTTTCTTAGTTTTTAAAGCTAGCAAACAGAACACTACATGAATGTGATCAATGTCAGTGTTTCAAAAATAACTATTGTTTTTATTAAACACTGGTCAAATCTGAATGATCCAGTTTATGCACCAACATGGTCAACTTGTTATGCAGCATTTATGCTAATATATTTAAATATTTGTTGGGAACCGAAAAGAGTCTCTGGATCCTGAATTATCCTAATTTTAGCATTAAAATTTGTATTGTATAACTGTAATTAAATTCTCAACCAAAGTGGTTGGCAGTGCTCCATTATTAATGTGTCCCAAAGAAAATTGAGGGTAAGGTGAAATAGGCAGTTTCAACTTTATATATAACTCGCAAGAAAATCCATTTAGATTATATGGAGCCCCGTATGTGACTGAAATTGTAATGTGTGTGTGCGTTTTCTTACTTGCACATGCACTTTATTAAAGTGCATGCCACCCCATGCCAAACTAACTGTAGTTCAGTGCGCCTAACAGCATTTCAGTGCTAAGTTAATGCCTGGAATATCCCACTTGTGAATTACATATCACAGGTTAAGAACGTATATTCATCTAACTATTATATTTCACTTGTGAACGGTTTTACTCTTTGAAAGTGCCAAAAGTATTGCAATGGACTAACTTTAGTCTTACTTTAGTTCAACACTAAAAGCATGCATGGAACTTAGTAAAAGCGCTTTACAATTATTTTCCTTCCATGGCACCGCCGGAGCGCCATAGGAAATCATGATCACTCTATTTTATGCAGTTTTCTGTCCAGAAGCGTGTGTGGTTTTTCAGTATGTCGGTTTAATTATTCACAAAGAATTTACCAACTTTAGTAGAGGGAATCTGCTTTTTGGTATTACTCCATAGTTGGAATGTCTTTCTTTCGAGTTATATTAATTTTGTAGAACTTAATCTTTATGATAATATGATATTAAACAACCCCTCCAATAAGCCTCGTCAAGGGGCATTTCACCATCTATAATTAACTTATTTGCCACATGGGTCCTGTTAAATTATTGTAGTCTAAATGTGATTAGCAAATACATTATTCTGTTTGTATTTCAATGCTTTTGCCAGTTTGGAAAATAAAAAATATCCAGCTACCAAGGTCTTCCAAATCTGTTGTACAGTAGCCTAATAAAACGTATCTAATATCATCTTGTAAAACAATTTACAACAGTCCAGTCAACTGGGATGATGTTTATAAGCCTTGCAGAGGGGATGGGAAGGGTCCATGCCAGAAAAGGAAGTAATTCCCTCCGAGTTGTACTCTTTTAGAAAGAGGAAAATTGTCCCATTCAACTGCACAGCTACAATTGTAGTAGCAATCCTGCTCCATGCAGCATTTTTGGCGTGATGTCTCCAGGAAGCAAACTACAGTAGTGTTGAATTTCAGTGGCTAGGAAAAACTCCCTAAGGCCAAAATTTAGGAAGAAACCTAAAGAGGAACCAGGTTCCCAGGGGTGACCAGTCATGTACTGGCTGTGCCGGGTGAACATATTAAGAGTCCAAATTGTAATAATTAATAAATGCATGAGTCCAGGATCTATTTAAACATTGTCCAGATTGGAATTGAAGGGATGTTACCCAATACTCACCCTGTGCCTCATGTCTTGCCTTCCCACAGCCATGACAATTATTAGGAACACATTAATGCAATTATCTAATCAACCAATCACATGGCAGTTGCTTCAATGCATTTAGGGGTGTGGTCCTTGTCAAGACAATCTCCTGAACTCCAAACTGAATGTCAGAATGAAAGGTGATTTAAGCAATTTTGAACGTGGCATGGTTGTTGGTGCCAGACGCGTCGGTCTGAGTATTTCACATTCTGCTCAGTTACTGGGATTTTTACGTACAACCATTTCTAGGGTTTACAAAGAATGGTGTGAAAAGGGAAAAACATCCAGTATGTGGCAGTCCTGTGGGCGAAAATGCCTTGTCGATGCTAGAGGTCAGAGGAGAATGGGCCGACTGATTCAAGCTGATAGAAGAGCTACTTTGACTGAAATAACCACTCGTTACAACCGAAGTATGCAGCAAAGCATTTGTGAAGCCACAACACGCACAACCTTGAGGCGGATGGGCTACAACAGCAGAAGACCCCACCGGGTACCACTCATTTCCACTACAAATAGGAAAAAGAGGCTACAATTTGCAAGAGCTCACCAAAATTGGACAGTTGAAGACTGGAAAAATGTTGCCTGGTCTGATGAGTCTCGATTTCTGTTGAGACATTCAGATGGTAGAGTCAGAATTTGGGGTAAACAGAATAAGAACATGGATCCATTATGCCTTGTTACCACTGTGCAGGCTGGTGGTGGTGGTGTAATGGTGTGGGGGATGTTTTCTTGGCACACTTTAGGCCCCTTAGTGCCAATTGGGCATCGATTAAATGCCACGGCCTACCTGAGCATTGTTTCTGACCATGTCCATCTCTTTATGGCCACCATGTACCCATCCTCTGATGGCTACTTCCAGCAGGATAATGCACCATGTAACAAAGCTTGAATCATTTCAGATTGGTTTCTTGAACATGACAATGAGTTCACTGTACTAAAATGGCCCCCACAGTCACCAGATCTTAACCCAATAGAGCATCTTTGGGATGTGGTGGACCGGGAGCTTCGTGCCCTGTATGTGCATCCCACAAATTTCCATCAACTGCAAGATGCTATCCTATCAATATGGGCCAACATTTCTAAAGAATACTTTCAGCACCTTGTTGAATCAATGCCACGTAGAATTAAGGCAGTTCTGAAGGCGAAAGGGCGTCAAACACAGTATTAGTATGGTGTTCCTAATAATCCTTTAGGTGAGTTTACAGCCGTATTGCCTTGAGAAAGCACATATCGGACAGGTACAAAAAAATACATACAGGACAAAAATTATTTACATACAATTTTGAATTTACAACTTCCAAGTTATGAATAAATTAAATTCTCTGCTGATTGAAGATCTCTGATTAAAGATCACTGCTGATTGGTGTTATGGATAACCATCACAATGCCTATTATTACATTTCCCTACATTTCCCTTTGAATTAGGGAGTCAATAACCAACAACACACATTTGGTTTTAGCCAACCACCCACCGCAAAAGATCTATTTGCAGGCCCCCACCTGAACCCCATTCATACAACACTTTAGCCAAAACATTTCAACATTCAGTGTTGGATGAAATACTGGCAGCTCTCCAGATAGAGGGGCTGCTATGTATTTTATACAGTTGCCTATCATTGTTGCTTTAATTAAGGGCACAATGGTAGAAGATGATTAAACTACGGGATCAGAGACCAGCAACTTCCAATTTTGGTTTACATGGGCACTAATTGATGTAGTCCATTACTGTGGTAATTTGAGAGCAAAAATGCACTGTGATAGCTTGGTCTAATGGACCAACTAAGAAAAAGACAGCTCCTGCACGTATTTGATTTCAAATTAAATACTGCCCATAGTTCACTTTGTAATATATTGTAAACTATGGGCATATTGTGAGAATACAGACGTTACATAACATACCCAGGATCCAAGGGCGATATTTCAATCATTTATTGAATGGTATCGCAGTAAATGTTCTATGGTTGTTGTACTCATCTCACAAATATAATAACAAACACTGATATTTATGCAGGAGGGGTGGCTACCCAGAATTCAAAAGTACTATAAGCCAATTGGCAAATTACAGTTTCGAGGTTTGACAGAACGTGACTTCCTGTGAACATGACTTCCTGTGAGCAGATGCGAAACAGTGTTCTGTTGTTATCTAAATTTACAATTTACTAGCATTGTCAACCAGTCTCATGATGAAGAAAAGTGGGCTATGGTCATTAATTGTAATGTCATGGCACTTCACATTACTGGTATAAAGGAGTAAATTGGCATCAACCAGCAGGAATTAGTTGATTCAGGTATAAACATTACGAACCTGAGAGTGAAAGGAACCCTTAGGTTTAGAAACATCAATGACAATGTAAAAAAGGAAAGCAAAACATCCTTCCCCAGGATTTCAAAAAAGGCTATCAACAAGAAAGCTTTGGGATGTTTGAACATATCTGGTTATACATCAGTTACTTCATCTTAATTAATTTTGCAGTTGGAATTTCTATGTCTTTTTCTTTTTCATAATAGAAGTTGCAGAATAAGTTCTCATGTGCAGGGGAAATGTCTGCTATCCTTAGCTGACCATGTTGTTCTCCTTGTGGTTCTCCCACTGCTTCTGCATGACCGAAGCCTACAGTTGTTTAAATCTTACTTGCTTTTTTAAAGTTGTTTGGGTTTATCTACATAAAAACACATTCTATTTTTTCAGACAGAGGAAACATTGCAAGAAACAATGATCAATCAGAAACCACAGAAGCCATCCAGAACCACAGCTATCCTCAACATTCTAATCAATACTCTAAATACTCATAAAAGGTTATCCCTGGAACAAAATTGCCTCCAGAAACTCAGACATAGGTTCTTAAAAAAGTTGCTACTTTAAATTTGAGAGGAAATGGGCATGAGCAACTTAACACAACGCATATGTGCGGACTAAATCTGAACAAAAGACCATAGATAGGACGTGCTGCCTTTTACTGATGGGCCCCACATCCTGTCTATTCCTCCTGCTAGGAGTTGTCCATGTGACAGTCACAGGCTCTTTGGATAGGCCCATTGACCATATGTTGGAACATACCATAAAATGGTCTTTTGTAGGATAAACCTTTCTTATTGGAGGGTATTTTACTGCGAAATGGCTGGTTATGACCATTGACCACCTCCCATGTGTCCTATAAAAGATTGTGTTAAATGTGTAATGTTCTGAGAGAAAAAGGAAAGAACTATGGAAGGTTAACATTGCTGCCTCATGCTGAATAAAGATAGCTCTCCCCTGACTTCTGGTTGCATACATTTTGTTCATGGTTCAAAAATGGACAGAATCCAACAATAGGTCTAATTTGCATTGTCGTACCCAATATAAAGAGAACCTATGTTATGTTTGACAGGGATTTCTAAACTACCTCAGGCAGTAGAGATAAGAATCGATTATGATCTGTAACATGGATTTGCACCTCCGCTGGACAGGCTTGATAAGCCTGGCACATAAGCCAGTACGAAACTGAGTAAATCGCTATGTGCTAATAATTAACCAGGTCAGTGCAATACTGCCCTCTTGTGTCTCATCCCCCCAAAAATAATATGAATCCATAAGAAGTCCTTCTCAGTCTCTTGGGGATTTTATTCTGTTACACGTCTCACTAAGTAAGACTGTCACCCAATCTCTCCTTCTCTTGCTCACTCTCTCTCGATCTGTCAGTCAGTCAGCCAGCCACGTCTCATTCTCTTATGCATTCAGTGACTCCACACCTCAGTCTGTCAAGTCTCTCACCATGTCCCTCTGTCTGCTTGTTTGCACTTCCTTTGCTTTCTTCCCTCTCATTCACTTACCTACACTTTCTCCAATCAGTCAGCACCATCGTATCTCACTGTTTCTCCCTTGCTCATTCTCACCAATCTGCTGTGGGTTCTCGTACTTTTGGTCCCTTGCGGTTTCTGCCAATAACCCTTTATCTTTGTCTTTGACCTCACATCATTTTTCCAATCCTTCTTCAACCCACTGCCCTCTTTGTCAGAAGCGTCATTAATTTTTTTCTCGCGGCAAACTATCAGTCTTTGTCTGACTGTCATTTGCTCCGCACCTTCACGATCTCTCTGACCCTCTATCTCTCTTTTACTATCATTCTTTCAATAAGCAATGTCTCCCCTCATGCTCTGTTCTTCTGTTTAGCTAGTTTTTTACATTCCCGTCTCTCTTCCGATCCATCCTTCTCTCCCTCCACCACCCAGCTCTTTTCCCTCTTTTAGAGTGTGCATCCCAGAGGACCCATGCACAGGGTGAGTGCTGCAATAAACCTTGGCATTCAAACCCAACGTGGCTCATGAATTTTAATATGCGACAAGCAGGTGCATGGGAGTTTGTAGTCTGTTAAGCGTCTCCCTCCAACTTGCAGACAGCAGACAATCAAAACAGGCAGACGTTGCATGGGCCAAGGTTGCTCTCTCTACCCTCCTGCTGTGCCTGGGGAGCAGACCTTTTATCGTGCCTGTTTATGCTTATCTCAGCGCCAAGGCCGCTGGCCAAGGTCAATTTCACGGCTGGGCAAGGGGTGGTTACACCGGGGTTGGGGACCCATGGTCGCATGGTAGACTTCTCCTGGAGGTGTGGGTCAATAGAAATGTAATAACCGTAAATTCACAGGGGAGATCTGCCTAGATTGAGGTAGCTTCCATTTTTTGTGAAATTTTCCCTTAAAGGTGTTGAGCTGCATATACATGATGTCTGAACTGTATATCAGTAAATGTTTGGTTAAGAAAATCAGCAATGCATTGATCCACATATGCCCATCCTAACCATTATGGCTCTCAGGTGTCCACTGCAAGCTTTCTGTCCCAGAAAATGAACTCAAACATGACTGTAATTTATTAATGTAGGCTTCTAGCTTTTCCATCTAGTATATTTTTTCTCCCCCAGTGCCTTCTTGTGACTGATAAAGATGAGGATGGACAAAGGCGCCGGTCCTTTTAACAAAACCTCCATCCCCATTCTGCCATCTCCTTTCTATAAATGAGATTCTCGTGGGCACTGTGGAAGAATTAGATGAGAGGACTTGTGTTAGAGAGCAACAAGAATAAATGGAAGCGTGTTTATTTCAAAAGCTCCCTGGGATCTTGAGTAACTTCCATAGCATTTGGATGTGGAACACACGAGGATGGTCTACCTTTCAAAATAATAGAGAGGTTTAAGTTAGGTTTTCATTACCGTATTAAAGGTCAAAGACTACCTAGACGTGAGGCTCAGTTTTTAAAGGTTAACTGAATACAGGATGTCCAAATAATAGAGTGCTGTTGCATGACTGAAAGCCATGTGCTGATGGAACTTGGGATTCATCGTTGGGAGTTCAATCCCTGGCCATGTCAGAGCAAAGACTGTAAACTGGAACTGGTGCACTTTTACTTGGCCCTCAGCATTACAGAGATTTGGGAAGGTCTAGGGCTGTCGCAGTGACAGTATGACTGCTAAACTAGCAGTCTTGAGTCATTACTGCAGCCAAATCTCATGTGACTGAGTGACAGTAATCTCTTCCTGTTTTGCACACTGTACTTGAATGGCACTGATGCCTTGGTAGTAACTCGCTAACAGCCAAAGTCGCTAATGGCTTGATCCTCAGTGTTCTATTGTCCCTGTAATCACTCTAACATTGATGCAAATGCTTCAAAAATCACTTCAAACCCTTCATTATTGAAAATGAATAATCTGAATATTGAGGATTACTGGTGATGACAGGAATGGATGTTTTCAGTTTTTTATTTCTTATAAGTGTTGATTATTACAATGCCAACTCTATGTAGACTGTATATGATATACATACCAAATGTTCTATCCACTAGGCTGGGTGAGAACATAGACCTGTGCTGGTGGTTCATAGATAGATTGTGCAAAGCAGTTTAACTAATAATTGGGCAGTAGGGGAGTTGGTATAGTGATAAAAAAGTTTATTAAGCAATATTAAGCTTTCTTCTGTGTTATTGCTCAGTACAGTTGAAGTGCATCATAACACAACAGTAGTTTTACCTAGATTAACATTTTGGCAGAATTTTGCATCAGAGACATATTTTCTACAGTGTAAACAGGTGTAGATTTTAATTGTGTTACAAATGTGGTACTCCCAATGTCTACTGGGGTCTAAAGACAGCGTTTTGCTCAATGTGTATTGGAGTGGGGCAATGAACCATGATGCAGTGATCCATGAATCAATGATATATGAAGTTTGGTCCTGCTCCATGTATAAACAGAATAGAAAAAGTGTTGTTGGGAAGGAACAAAGAACTTCTCACATCCAAACAACTCTACTATTACCAGCAAATGCTCTTGTTCAGTAGATAGTGCCATCTTAGTAACCATGTAAACAAAATTGTCAGTGAGTATATCCATCTTCCAGGTCAGTGGTCTGGCCATAGTGCTGCAGGCACATCCACTGGTCAGCCATAACATAATGACCACCTGCCTAATATTGTGTCAGTCCCCCATTTGGTAAAAAAACAGTCCTGACCCATCGAGCCATGGACCTCTGTGGTATCTGGCACCAAGACATTAGCAGCAGATCCTTTATGTCGTGTAAGTTGCAAGGTTGGGCCTCCATGGATCAGACTTGTTCATCCAGCACATCCTACAGATGCTCGATTGGATTGAAATCAAGTGTTTGTGTTGTGAATTTGGAGACCAAGTCAACACCTTGAACTCGTTGTTGTGCTCCTTATACGGTTCCTGAACACTTTTTGCTTTGTGGCAGGTTGCATTATCCTGCTGAAAGAGGCCAATGCCATCAGGGAACACTGTTGCCATGAAAGGGTGCACATGGTCTGCAACAATTCTCAGGTAGGTGATACGTGTCAAAATAACATCCACATGAATGGCAGGACCCAAGGTTTCCCAGCAGAACATTGCCCAAAGCATCACACTGCCTCTGCCGGCTTGCTTCCTTCCCATAGTGCATCTTGGTGCCATGTGTTCTCCAGGTAAACGATGCACAAACACCCGACCATCCACGTGATGTAAAAGGAAACGTGATTCATCAGACCTGGCCACATTCTTCCATGTTCCAGTTCTGTTGCTCACATGCCCATGGTAGGCGCTTTCGGCAGAGGTCATAGCGGTCAGCATGGGCACCCTGACTGGTCTGCGGCTACACAGCCCCATACGCAACAAACTGTGATGCATTGTGTGTTCTGACACCTGCATTACATTTTTCAGCAGTTTGAGCTACAATAGCCCGTCTGTTGGATCGGAACACACGGACCTTCCTTCCCTCCCCATGTGTATTAATGAGCTTTGGCCGCCCATAACCCTGTCGCTGGTTTGCTGTTTTTCGTTCCTTGGAACACTTTTGATAGGTACTGACCACTGCAGACTGGAATACCCCCAAGGGCTGCTGTTTTGGAGATGCTCTGATCCAGTCATCTAGCCATTACAATTTGGCCCTTGTCAAAGTCTCTCAGATCCTTAAAACTTGGTCATTTTTCCTGTTTCTAACACATCAACTTTGAGGATAGAATGTTCACTTGCTGCCTAATATATCCCACCCACTGACAGATGCCATGGTAACGAGATGATCAGTGTTATTCACTTCACTTGTCAGTGGTCATAATGTGATGGCTGATCGTTGTGTTTTACCTTACGCAGCAAAGCTGTTCTCCGCATGGAATCCTAATGGTGTCACTAGCCTCCCCTATAAGTTTGGATGAGTACATTTTGTGTGCTTTGTACTATTTCTCTTCCTTTTAGCACTGACTTTGCTGATAGCTACTTCATTTAGTTAAGTGTACAACTACAGGTCTGTACACTAACAATTAGAGGGCTATGTGGTTTTCCCACCAAGCTATGTTAAGATGAATGCACTGCATGTTGTTCTGGATAAAAGCATCTGCCAAGATACTAAAACCTACATAATGTATATCAGGCAAAGAGCACAATTCCAACTTAACTGGATAATCAAAATTTCAGTCTGGGGTCACTACTAATAGATTCACCACATTACTTGTTTTGCTCCGTGTTCAGAGATGGTGAATGGATACGTTGATGTCACATACTACTTCACTGAGTAATTAAGCTTCTTCACACAATGCAGCAAAAAGGTAACTTGCTGGGGCATACAAACCCAATTTACCCATTTGCATTCAGCTCTGGAAAAATCAAGAGACCACTGCACCTTTTTCTTTACTTTCCAAAAAAGTTTGAAAGGATAATTAGGAAAGTGAGGAACAGAAGCGTTCAATTTGCAGTAGTCTCTTAATTGAAACCCTTCTGTTCCTCACCCAATACCTTCCTTTCCAACTTTTTGGGTTGGAAACTGGTTATATTTTATCGAAATATGCTTTCGAAAGATGTTTCGCAATTAAGAAAAAAGAGATTGGCTCCTGCTTTATTGAGACATTGAAGCCAAGGCTTGTTTTGTACTGCCGGTTTTGACTCAGTCATTGTTTGCAGGTGTTGTTCCCTTTGCCGACATAGTCACTTACCTGTTCTGACTAATTGAATTCAACCGATGACAAATTGCCCCCTACGAGAATATGTAAGTGTATTTTTATTCAAGTGTCTGAATGCATTTGTATTCCAATGTCTGATTGCTGATGTGTTGTGCAAATACGACTAAGACAAGTCTAGGAATACTCAAGTATTAATGTTCAAATGAATCCTGAATGGATCCCTCTGCTCTAAGTAAATAACAATTCCATAGGATTCATTTTCCCACAGCTGGACTCTTCGGCTGTCTTATTCATTTAATACAGGCCAGGCGTTCTACATAGAATGACTTTGGCATTAGGAAACACACTTCTGAGAAACATCCCTGCCACCCTCCTGCACTCACACGCACATACCATAGGATGCCATGCTAATGTTGTACTCTGTGCCCCCCTGCTGGCTGCTCCTTTAGTTTTCCATGTGATACTCGCACATGAAACTGTGAGCCCACTAAGATGGAGGTCTCCAGACATCCCCGATTTTGTGCTTCCCCACTGGTCCCTGTCGTGCCACAGAGAGGTTCTCAGTTCTAATGTATATCAACCTATAACTCACATCTTTTCTTTTGAAACCTCTGAAGGCACAAAAGGATGCCTGTGAAGGTAGGGTATGTCATCACATGGAGCAGCGCAGATCTATAATAAATTCAGTCACCTAATCCTGCCATTTGTCTAATAGTTAACTTAGAGTTACAGCTCAACTATAAAGCATCCAAACTTCTGCTTATCTACTCACATCTAGGTAGATGCATAATGGAACTGCATGAATCTGTCAATATGTATATTAACTGTGAAGTAATGTTTATGATAGCCTCACCACTCGTAACTTATATAACCACCACACATTGTACTTTAACCATATGTCACATTTGCATAGATTTTGAGTATTCTGTGTCCTTACTGTATGTGTCTACAATGAGCGGCACTATTACAAAAACAAAAATGTGTGTAATATGTGTAATATCACAGTGGAGCAAACGCGCCTGCACTCCTCGCATCAGCATCGCGGCAACACCTCCAAGCTTCCAGAATCTTCCGAGGGTAGCCAGCAGGGTCAGGTGTGTAAGAGCTCACAAAGAGCAGCGCAAGGTTGAGGCCAGTATAAAAGAGGCACCAGGCAATGCTGCAAGACAACGAGGAGATGGAGGGTGCAACAGCTGCCGATTTATCAACCTCCAGCATCCACTTCTCTCAGACTCACACAAGCAGGCTGCCCCAGAGTTGACACCACCTCCTAAAAAAGGTGTTTGTCCTCTGGTTTTGTTTATTACGTCACCTCCTCCCATTGCTCTTCCCTTTTTGTTAATAATATGCCCTCTGGGGCCCTGACCAGATCCTCTGCATCCGTTTACTGACTGCCTTGCTCTAGCAACTCCTTGTGGAGGCTTTGGTATCTTTGAGCTCATTCAAGGTAAGTTCCTTCCATCATGTAAAAATTCTGTTCTAGACTTCCTATGAGCAAGTTGCATGACAAGAATCCAAACAGCACTGCATATGTTCTTCGGAAGACACATACCTTAATGTCAACTGTCCTGCGTCTGCTGAGCATTTCTGTAATGAAGCTCTGTTTTAGTCACAAATTGAATATCAACTGGGAAGATTTTTATTTTTATCTGGCAATGCCAGTGTTGTATGAATCAGTATGAAAAATGTAATCTAATAAATGAACAATTGAAAGACAATAGAAAGATGGAAAATACAGCTAATTTTGACATTATCTGCCAAGTTTGTATAATATCTATCTAGCATGATGTCCATCTAAAGAATTACATTGGGATCACCCTGAAAGTCAGGTAACATGGGCATGACTGTCTCCTAAAGGTCAATTGTAAGCTACCAGTATAGCACTGCTTGCTTATTATTAGCTTGAAATAAATAATTCTGTTCATGTAGCTTTCATGTATTCTTCTACAAAAGAGCATAAACAAATATCAGTCTTAAGTAAAAGACTACTCTCAGCTGCATTTTAATCAATGTAACCCTTAAAATATTCCATCCTTGTGTAGACATTATTTGCTTAAAAAGTCAAGCATGTACTGGAAAATTCATTTTCCAGAACTATTACCCTTTTCTCTCTTGAATGTGTTGGTTGATTGCTCCATGTGTAGCCAGTTCAATTATAACCGCTTGACTTGCAGATTTATATTATGAGTAAGTATGTAATTTGTATCTACAGTAGTATTTGTTATTATTCTAAGCTTTGCCATGAAATGAGTAGTAGAAGTACAGAACTATTTCTAAACATTCTCAACATTTCTAGACCTTCTATTTGTAGACATTCTAACCAAATGCACAAGAGCCAGATATACTATAACACTAGAAAGACTAGTGGAATGGCCAGGTATTTGTGGAACTCCCGTTTTTGCTAATTCTAACATTGTAAGACCTATATCATATACTATGTAATTGCTAATACCATTAATTGGTGTGTTTAAAACATATTGGGTACCATAACATGTATTATTTTGAATGACACAACAGCATTTTGAAAAGGAGTAACAATTTAATTCATAAGATAAATGTTATGACCCAAAAATATTTCTGAAAGAGCAAAATTGACATTTAAAGCCAAAATGCACCTTTTTCGAAATAATATAAAAGCAGTGTTGTTTTCCTGCAACCAACCCTATTGTTTCCATTTTGCCAGTTCATACCTTTGGTTACATTACCTGGATCTTTTCTGTGCTGTTAGTTTTTCTCCATTGCACATTCTGGCCCATTTCTAATGCTTAGGATGGAGATTTCCCATAAAACCCCGAAAACACAGTTAGGGGCCAATAGCAGCCAGGGGCCCTAGGCAGACACTCCCCAAATAAACAATAACATTAAAGACTTACATGCACAATAAAAACATATATATTGCAAAGAACTCTAGCAAAGTTAGCTGACAAACCCGAAAATCTAATTAAATTACTGGACACCACTTAATAACAGCACACCATAATCTCCCCAACCCCACCAGACACAACTAGCAATCAATAGTAAGTAATACATATTTTGTGGTGGGCAAACCTAAGGAAATGTCCTCCATCTTGTCATCTTGCCATTACAGGATATAGATTTTTTGGTAGAGGCATGTTGCGTGGTGGAGTAATGGTGATGAGGAAGGTGGTCCTGTGTGACCTCTTATTTTCCAGCCCATTGACGTTAATACCTCTGTGTTGACACTGTAAGCAGGTGTCTAAGGAAGGAGGTGAAGGTATAACTTTGTAGGTATCACAGGTTAAAATAATATCAAAAAATCTCTCCCATCCTTGTATCTTCAAAAAGCTGGAGAATTTGGCTAGTGAAACGTAAACGCCCAGAATTTAAAAGATGGAAGAACTGACCGACCATGACCACAAAAAAGTAGAGTTTGAACCATGATTTGAGGCCAAATAAATGCTGGGTTTATTTGCATTTACTGTATTTGGCTTACAAAAAGCCAAAAATATATATCCATGTTACTTTATTCATTCATGTTTACTGTAGGAAATTAATGCAAACAATTAAAAAAAATTCTAAATCACAGACGCTTTTTTATGTTTCCTCATGTTCAGTGGTTTACAACTACATTGAACAGAGAGACATTTGTAGGTATCTTTAAAAAAATCATAAAGTCTGACACAGTTAAAATCTCAAAATAAGAAGCAAAAATAGCTGTCATAACCTGACAGTGTTGGCATAACAATATGATGATAAACACTCATGTTTTTTTACAATTTTACTATTCATGGTAATTCATCTTAGAGTTGATTTAATAGCTGAGCAGCATGAAGTTAGCTGTTATTAATAGTGTCCCTTTACTTGAAAAAGCTTATAAGTCTTTATGACAATCCCAAGAATCTCTTTTCACTTGACTTGTAATAGCAAAATATCTTACATTTTTTACTTTCACCCAGTTTTCCTCCCAAGGTTTGTGAAATCCAAATTCTGATTAAGGCTCTGCTTCATTGCATTAATTCCAAGCAAATCTGGGACAAGAAATGTTTAGATATGTCACCGAAAGCACACCCAGTGCATTACTGGTTCTTAAAAACCCCTGAAATCTAAAATAAGAATTCAACCCAGTCATCACCAACCATGTACTGTAGGGTGGCAGGTGTGCGTCTGACATCAAGGTGTGCACACAGTGTGCACAAGGTCTTCATATACGTGCCATGACAAGATGCCAGCTGTCATTACTTGTTATGGAATACTTATGATTGTGCTGTATTGTGTTAGGACACGTTTGTTGGTCAGGGGCAAGCTCTCATGCTAATGGCGACTGGGACCTGAGTGAGATGGTGCTGATCTCTGCTGGCCAGAAAAGGACAATGCATGACTGTCCAATGAAGTGGGCACAGAAAAATGCCACCAGAAAACTTTCCACAAACTAAAATCATGTTTGAATATACATCCCAATTCGAATGCAACGCAATTCAGGTCACAAACAGTATACTAGTGTCTGAGCTAAACATTTAGACATAAGCAAGTGAAGTGTACTATAATGACACAATAAAGAGAAGCACTATAGAATTCACTGGAAACGATTTAAAAGGAAATACACTAAAAAATGCAAACAGGATGGCAGTGGTCGGCTACAAGGCATTTTGTAGATCACCATATACTCTACAATATACTTTTAGGGTCCTGTAGGGGTTTTTCACTTTGAAACCATGGGGAAACTCCTAGTAATTTCAATAACCTTTTAAAAGGAGTCAAAAAAGACAATATTGGTTTCTCAAAGATCTATTTGAAGTAACTTTGGAGTAGATTTTTGAGCGGTTAGGTTGGTCATGAGATGTATAAATAATAATCATAACAATAATAATAATTTTAACATGTATAGAATGTTTCTAGATACACAAAGCGCTTCACATGGTGATCATAGAAGTTAAAATCACTTTAATACAGTAGGTACAAATAATAGGTAAAAAACAAGTGACAAATACGTGGTTAAAATCTAGGAAATCATGAGATGTAGGGAATGGAAGGGAAGGGAAGGAGGTTAACTGTTGAACGTAAGGTTGGAGAGATGGATTTTGAGGTCCTGTTTGAAGGAAGGCAGGGTGTTTGCCTGACGGATGTGGTTGGGGAGTTCCTGAGTTGGGGTGCAAATCTGGAACACCCTAAATGGTTCTTTACGATTCCCATAGATTGTTTTGGGGGGGGGTTCCCCCACTGTTTAAAAGTGCAATCAAATAAAATGTTATTTAGAAAAAATGTCAAATCAGTCAGTTAAATCTATTTTATAAAAGCCAAATTGCATCCACATTTGTCACAAAGGGCTTTACAGAAACCCAGCCAGAAACCTTAAAGAGCAAGCAACAGCAAGAATTGTTGCACAATGGCTAGGAAAAACAACTTGGTTGGGTAAAAACCTTGGAAGAAACCTAGGGAGGAGGACTCTAAGGAGTAGTCGGTCCTCTTCTGGCTGTGTATAATTTCTGTGTATAGTTTCCTTTTCTTTGGCTTTTGACCATAGTAGAAAAGTTTTGGTTTTGGCGGACTGCATAAGCAGAGCGGGCCAAGAATAGCGAATGTCTTTTACTCAGTGAGTGAGTGACTGACTGAATGACTGACTGACGGACTCCCCCTTGTTAAATCAATCAATCACATTTATTTTAGAAACCCCTTTTTACGTCACCAGTTGTCACAAAGTGCTTATTCAACACACCCGGCCTCAAAACCCAAGGAGCAAACAACAGCAGTGTTGAACTTCAGTGGGAAGGAAAAACTCCCTAAGAAGGCCGAAATTTAGGAAGAAACCTAGAGAGGAACCAGGCTCAGAGGGGTGACCAGTCCTCTTCTGGCTGTGCCAGGTGAACATATTAATATTCCAAATTGTAATAGTTAATTGATGCATGTGGGCTGAGCCCAGATTCTATTTAAACCGAGTCCAGATTGGAGGCATGACCAGATGGACAAGGACAGGGACAAACGCGGGGGTGGGGGGTCAGCATAGTGGCAGCTAAAATCGTCAGGTATCGTCTTAATCTGCAACACAACAAGGAAGACTTTGGACAGGGTCCGCAACGAGTCAAGCCTGGTACTCCGCAGGTGTGGGTCAAGACCTCATGTCCTCCTAAGTTTAAAATGACAGGAGACAGGGTAATTTTAGACCCTACTCCCCCAGCACAATAATATAGTAGCGTAAGACCTTGGTGCTGAGACTGGGGGGTCCAGTGACACTGTGGCCCTATCCGGGGTAGGCCCTGTACAGGGCCCAACAGGCAGGAAATCAATCCACCCACATTACCGAGCATCAACCAAAGGGACACCCACCAACCGCAATCATCCTGAATGAGGGCCGAGTATTGCCAGCAGAGTACAGCCCAATTGCACATGTGCACAACAGAGAGCCAACAACAAGCCAGTGACTCCGCCCCCAAATGGCATTGGAGGGAGGGCATCCCAGTGGCGTTCAGAGCCCACCTGGCAAAACAGCAAGGGTGGACAGTATCAGGAAATTCAGATAACCTTCACGCCCCTGTGCCAGACAAAAATGTATCATAGACCAGGCTAAAGAGATGAGTCTTTAGCAGACACATAGAAGGTTTTACTTTAATTGGCAAATCATTCCAAAGTAGTGGAGCTCTATGAGAGAAGGCCACCCCTCTCTAAATAGCGTAGTGGTTAGAGAAGAAAACCTATAAACTATAGGTCCCGAGTTTGTATCCCCTCACAGCCAAAACGATGTACGCATTATGAATTATTCCGTATAGACGACAACTTTGCTGGCTAAAACCTTCAGTATTTACATTGTAGTATAGTAAGCCTGAAATAAAACACTTTACAGTTATATTGCAACTGTTTCGAAGCACGCACCCATGCATGCGTTTTGTGTCAGGATAGACAAACACAACATGCAGCAGTAACTTTATAGTAAGCCTTAACTAAAACTGTATACATTTATATTGTGACTGTTGCATGGAAAAGTTGATATTCTGTCTCACTAGCAATTGCTCAATTCTTATGATTATATTATTTGTGGGCCTTTAATAAAACTTTACATTATGTACTATTTCTGGTAGATTCCACGATTCTCTCATTTTTTTCATTTGACGAAAATGTTAGTTATCGCCACTTTTATTAATAGTTATTGTATCAATGTCATTCACAAATGAAAGAAAAAAGTAAGTTGTTATGCCATGAAAGAAAAAAAATACATTCTTATGCCATGAAATGAAGCAATTGTCATGGCCAGCCCAATCTCCAGATCTGAACCCCATTGAAAACCTTTGGAATTTGCTCAAGAAGACGAAACAAAGCCACCAAACAAAGTCAAGATACTTGAAATGTTGTGCCAGGAGTGGCATAAAGTAACCCAACAGCAATGTGACAGACTGGTGGAGAGCATGCCAAAATCATGGTTATTCCACCAAATATTGATTTCTGAACTCATCCTAAATTAGATCATTAGTCTTTTGTTGAGAGCTGTATGTACTATTGTTTTTGACCTCAATATTTTTTCTCTTGATCTGTTCAACACAGTTATAAAGTTTGGCACACATGCTAAGGGATGCTCAAGGGCAGAGGTAAAATACTTGATTTAGCTGCTAGACAATATTTGTTGAAAGAGTTGATAGTTTTGTATATCATATTAACTACCCTGAAAAGTGACATGGTTCTACAACTTAACCGCAAATTATTGTAAATATTAATGATAACCTTGGGTGGTCTAAGCAGACCAAGCTAAATCTCACAGCCTACTTTGAGTCTTGACTGACACAAGTGGCGGGGAAACTCAATGGGCAATGCAAAATTGGCTGGATTTGCTGGTCTCATGGCACTCAACCACAGGCGGCTAGAAATCTAATGGATTACATTGGGAATAGCTGCAATGAGACAGGGCCAAGTATACAATAGTAAAGAAAGGTCCGAAAATATTTGGACACTGACCCAATTTTCATAATTTTGGCTCTGTACGCCACCACAATGGATTTTAAATGAAATGACTAAGATGCAATTGAAGTGCAGATTTTTAGCTTTAATTCAAGGTGTTGAACGAAAATATTGTATGAAATTGCAACATTTTTACACATAGTCCCCTTATTTCAGAGGCTCAAATATAATTGGATAAATTAACACAATCATAAATAAATGGTGAACTTTTAATACATTGTCCAGAATCCTTTGCAAACAATGACTACTTGAAGTCTGGAATACATGGACATACCAAACGCTGGGTTTCATCATTGCTGATACTTTGCCAGGCCTTTACTGAAGCTGTCTTCAGTTGTTGTTTCTTCGTGGGTCTTTCTTCCTTAGGTTTTGTCTTTAGCAAGTGAAATGCATGTAGGATTGAGATCAGGTGACTTGGCCCTTGAAGAAAAAAAATCCTGTGTTGCATTCGCTGTATGTTTTGGGTCATTGCCCGTTTGGAAAGTGAAGTGCTGTCCAATCAACTGAATTTGGCCGAATCTGAGTAGACAATATATCCCTATACACTTCAAAATTCATCTGACTGCTTCTGTCTTCTGTCACATCATCAATGAACACTAGTGACCCAAAGTCATTGGAAGCTATGCCATCACACTGCTTCCACCGTGTTTTACAGATGATGTGGTATGTTTTGGATCATGAGCCGTTCCAAGCCTTCTCCATACTTTCTTCTTCCCATTATTGTGGTACAGGTTGATCTTTGTTTTATCTGCCCAAAGAATGCTGTTCTAGAATTGGGCTGGCATTTTTAGATGTTTTTTGTCAAAGTCTAATCTGACCTTTCTATTCTTGAGGCTTATTAATGGTTTGGACCTTGTGGTGAACCCTCTTTATTTGCCCTTGAGAAGTCTTCTCTTAATGGTAGACTTGGATATTGGAATGCTTACCTCTTGGAAATTGTCCTTCACTTGGCTGGATGTTGTAAAGGGTTTTTTCTTTACTATAGAAAGGACCCTATGATCATCCACCACTGATCTTCCATGGATGTCCAGGCCTTTTTTGTATTGCAGAGCACACCAGTGAGTTCAGTTTTTCTCAGAATGTACCAAACTATTGATTTGGCCACTCCTAATGTTCCTGTTATCTCTCTGATTGATGTTTTTTTTTTTGTTGCAGCCTAAGGATGGCCTGTTTCACTTGCACTGAGAGCTACTTTGACCACATGTTATGGGTTCACAGCAACAGCTTACAAATGTGAATGCCACTCCTGGAACCATTTTTTATCTGCTTATTTGATGAAGAAATAAGAAAGGAATAACCCACACCTGTCTATGAAACAGATTTTGAGTCAATTGTCCAATTACTTTTGATCTCTTGAAAAAGAGGGAGCTACATATTTATTAGCTGTATTTCCCTTCCTCCAATTTTTATGTAAATACCCTCAAATTAAAGCTGAGCGACTGCACACCAAGCACATATCCACCCACATTTTATTTAACTGTAACTTGAATATATTATGGTAAACAGACAGAATAACATAATAACTTAACTAATAACTTGTCAGTGTCCAATTATTTCTGGACCTAACAGCATGTCACAAAACTGGGTGAGGATATTTTGGATTTTGGTGTCAAATAAGGAGAAAATGAGCCAACTACTGCTTTAGGTCAATGTGTCCAATTTATCCTGATGATGACGTTGCTATGGGACCAAAAGCTGTAAAACATATTATGACTGCTTGCATCAATATTTTATAACCTGACTGTGGTAAAGAATTTGACAGCTTGCTGATATTTGCACCTTTAGAAATGTATTCATTAATGTGTTCTGTCCTTCGTGTAATACAGTCAGGTAAAGAACATTGATTATTTGCAATGTATCCATTGCTGTACAGCAAGCAGCATTGACTGGCTTTACCTGTATGGCGCAATATATTCAATTTACATTCCAAGTGGCAACACAGTCTTTCTCCTCCTACCGAGATATAGAAAGGAATGTGTTACTGCTCCTAAATGGAAATATCCCACTATTCTTCTGCCTTCTTAGGAGATGGATTGAGGTGTTATCAGAGCTGAGAAAGCAGTTTTATTTTCCTGCCCAATATCCATCGCTCTGATTTGCTCCCTCATTGGAATGTCCTATCAGATGTCCATTCCTTCACCAAGCCATTCATCAACTAGCCTAGCCCTCATTCTATCACCACTCATTTTGGTTGAACGTTTTGTTGGACTACCTGAGCTAAATATAAAGAAAGAAAGAAGAAATCCCCATGGTGACTATAAATCATGTTGTTGGTGAGTGAGAGAAGGGCCATGTCTTTCTAAAGGCTTGAGTATGGAATCTAGAGCTAAAAATGCATAAAGCCTTACTTGAATTGTGGCAACCTTTGCCAAGCTGGCTAAAATAAAGGTTTTGATGAGGTGGAAGTATTTCTAATTTGAAAGCCAACTTAAGAATAAATGGATTCTCCATAAGACGATATACCACCTGGAAGGGATGATATGAAGCATTAAAGATGCATCATAAGGTTTTTGGTTGCAAATATAGTGCTGTCGAGCCAAAACACATCCCTGGAAATTGGGTGCTGTCGTTAATGTGGCAATGTTGAGCCCATGTCCTCAAAACCTGCTTTCATACTTGGAATGAAATGGTTAGCGAAGGTATGGTAGTGATTATATTTACTGATCATGAACATCGATTACATGTAACACATTCCCAAGACATTTGCGGTTGAACAAAAATAGTTTGTTACGTACAAAGCGCAAACTGCATCTTTAAGAACTTCAATGGTTTCAGCTTGGATGCATTGCATTATTTTGGCCTGATGTAACTTTATTTGCAAAAAGCACTTTCATAAAATATAACATCAAGCTATGTCAAGTTACAGTATGTCATAGAAATAGTTTCTGGCAGCATTATAAGAGAATATTTCAATAACTTTATTTACTCTTCTCACAGACAAGTGCACATGCCATATTACAGCGGTTGAGTCAGGGGGAAATGGAGAAATGTCATTACTACATCACACAGCGTGATTCATCCAACATGGCAAAATTCAGCTCCGCTCTCTGGACCATAACATAGTCGTTAAGGGGGATTCCTCTGAAGACACTAACCCATGGTGCTCTACTGACACAGTCAAGTATTTGGTATTAATAAGCAGTAAGGCGGAGCTTCTGTATGAAACAGTTTGCAAAGGGATTCTGACTATTGTTACACTGAAAAATGTCCTATATTGCACTTCCCAATTGTTTTCAGATGTTGAATGCTAGGTAATTAAAATATTTAACCCTTTCTAATGAGTAGGCAAAATAAAATGATGAAATCAGCGGTTGCATACTGCGTGTTCTTATAGAACTACACTCAGACTAACGCACACCACTTTCCAGGGAATATTTAATCATCCTTTGCAATTCCTGCCGTGTGAGTAATAGTCTGCCTGCTGTTTATTTTTCAGTGTTTCCCACAGCTTTCATTAAAATACACAGAGAATTGTCTTTTTTCCTGGATCTGTAGAAAAGTCTCAGTGCAACTTTAATGTACTTCACTGCATCTAGCTCTCTTTCACTTATAGATTGGTGACTAAAAGACTCAATCGAGTGGCAAGCAGAGGTGCTACATTCTGTTTGTACCATGCAGCATAGAAAAATAGCCCTAGAAAAAAGACAGGATTCCTAAAGCATCAGAAATTGAATAGGAGTTTATCTATCAGCCCTTTACACTTTTATTTAACCACATGCCTACATATTTAACACCAACTTTATATAACAAGGTATATACAAATCACATGGTCAGAAATATATATCAAGGGCGTTCTAAACAGGTTTTAGAACAAATTAGCATAGATAGTTCCGACAGGAAATCCGAGTGATCGTTGGTCACGGATGTATCATCTGATGCCAGAGTTCCCTCCTATCACAATATCAGATTTCTTAATGACAATTGAATCGTCAGGTTACTCAGTCAGTTTTTATCTGTTGTTGATATCGTTATTAGTAATACTGTATGCACAATCATGTGATGGAAGTTAGTTACCCCAGAGGAGCAGAACTAAACGGCAGACTTATCTCCAAAAAATTGTTAAACGTATACAGTACTTGGTGTTTTCTGTCTGAAATTGCAATGTTAGTGCCTCTTTTCTGACCTGGATTAGATTTTTTGTATTCTGAAAACAGCCTAAATGCATTTATTAATAATTAAAACTTGTACCCTTAAAAATGTCACTCGGCACAGCCAGAAGATGACTGGTCACCCCTTCAAGCCAGATTCATCACTAGGTTTAATCCTAAATTTCATCCCCTCTTAGGGAGTTTTTCCTAGCCACTGTGCTTCAACACTTCTGTTGCTTGCTCCTTGGTGTTTCAGGCTGGGTGTTTTGTAAAAGCACTTTCTGACAACTGCTAATGTAAAAAGGTCTTTATAAATACATTTAATTGATTGATTGACTTCTCTTAAAATCAAGATCATATGAAAATACAATTGCACCATTCCCTCTAAATTGACCAAGTATAAACACCCAAATCAGAACAATTTTTTTTTTTACAATCACCATGTGAGTTCATGTGTATCCTAGTCTATAGCCCACCATGTTGTGGTGTCAAGAAATTAGGATCCTTTTGGTAGTTTTGAAAACTATTAGAAATGCTCAAACTGGAAGCTTGAATTATCATCAGCAATGACAATGAGAAAGAGTCTGTCTCAAAACATTAAGATGCTGCCACGGTTCCTCCTGCCATGGCTTCCCTCGTCACCGGCCTACTAGTTGCCATCGCCCCAGGTCCCATCTACACACGAAGGCATCCCCAGACTGTCTCGTTTTATTGTGCACACCTGTCCCCAAATCCCCAAGCCTTAACTGTATATATATGCCCCCTCACTCTGCTGTGTCTTTATCTGGAATTGTTGCATGTCACTGTTTTTTGTCACTGTTACATTGTCGCTATGAGTGCTTTGCCTTAGTTGTTTGCCTTCATGTCTTTAAGCCTAAGAGCTTTAGATTTCATAAGCGTTTTTACGCAGCAACCTGTTCAAGCAGATTCGTATTACATGGAATAAATCCTTTACACACGACTTTTGCATCTCTGTTTCAGTCCTTCCTACACCATGACAGATGCATTGGTCCGAAATAAGTTTAAAAGCACAATGAGTAATTTGAGAAGCGAGCAGATACATTACTTCTCTAAGTGTTAACCTCTTGATCTGTTCAACAAAATATTTACAAATTCGGCACACATGCTGAAAGACATTTATGATACCTATGAGGTTATGAGACCTAAACGCAGTAGTGCCCACCATGTTTAGAAGGTAAGGACAAGTTTAAGACGTTTGGCCCAGCAGCCCTTCAAATCGTTGTGTATAATTGTATTCAAGATGAATATGTTGTTGTGCTTCGTGAAACAAATCCTCTTGTAGACACCTGTCTCTCTGCGAAAATCCATCTGTCTGTCCATCCATCCATTCATCCATCCAAACCATACATGAATACGTAGTATTTCTACATATGCCTTGAACACAAACACAAAAAAGTATATGTATTTACACTGTCAACATGCAGTACAGTCAACATCAGGTGTCCTGTGGCCACGCCTGTGTGCGTGTGTGTCCGACCACGCATGTGTGCGTGTGTGTCCGACCACGCATGTGTGCGTGTGTGTCCGGCCATGGCTGTGTGCGTGTGTGTCCGGCCATGGCTGTGTGCGTGTGTGTCCGGCCATGGCTGTGTGCGTGCGTGTCCGTTCACGCCTGTGTGCGTGTGTGTCCGTTCACGCCTGTGTGCGTGTGTGTCCGTTCACGCCTGTGTGCGTGTGTGTCCGTTCACGCCTGTGTGCGTGTCTGTTCACGCCTGTGTGCGTGTCTGTTCACGCCTGTGTGCGTGTCTGTTCACGCCTGTGTGCGTGTCTGTTCACGCCTGTGTGCGTGTCTGTTCACGCCTGTGTGCGTGTCTGTTCACGCCTGTGTGCGTGTCTGTTCACGCCTGTGTGCGTGTCTGTTCACGCCTGTGTGCGTGTCTG
>JACXGJ010000736.1:0-39740 GCA_016801105.1 Esox niger
ACCTACTTATGTTGAATGTTTGTGCACAGTAGTTGTGGTTTATTTTGGTTGTCAGCCGTAGGCTATAGTTCACCCAGTCATTGTGTCTGTTTTGAGTTTTCCTTTGTTACTTTGTTCCTTTTGATTAAAACATGGATTATTTCTCAAACAGCCGTTCTGCCTCTGCTCTTCTGTCCTCGTACACCGGACACTATGACACAAAAAGCATAGAGTTCTCATTAATCTCTGGTGATCTCTGGTGTTATTGGGTTGTTTCTGTTTGTTGGTGAAGTGACTGCATCTATAACTAGCTATTCTATGATCATAATACCTTGCAATTAAGGCAACACCTTTACAAAAGATCAGTATCATTAAATGTTTCAAAAACATCGACTTGATTACGAGGCGGATTACCAACAGCAGTCCTTTAAGGATTGTTTGTGATTTGGTCTTAGTGACTTAGTCCTCTTGACTACCCTTAACCTTTCACAGATTTAGGAGCTGCATTTGCTTTGTGAAAGCAAAGCAAGCTTTGTGAAATACTTTTTTTTTATGTACATGTTAGGAGCTATTTTTAACCTTAAGATGTTTTGTGAACACAGTACTGTGTAAAAGTCTCAGGCACATATAAAACAATTCTGTCAAACAAAGACACCTTCAAAAATAGTGAAATTAAAAGGTTACAAATAAAATTGAAACAACAGAAGAGAAAAACTATAAAAAGCTGAAATGTGTGAAAAAAACACAACCAAACAATCAATATTTGATGTGACCTAATGCTCAAGAAGACATTTACACAGTACTGTATATACTTTTGACTAGTACTATATATATATATATATATATATATATATATATATATATATATATATATATACAGGGGTATACAAAGTCACCACACCTTTTCAAAATGTTCCTCTTTTGTTGCGTAAGAGCCAAAAATAAAA
This sequence comes from Esox niger, assembly GCA_016801105.1. NCBI lineage: Eukaryota > Metazoa > Chordata > Actinopteri > Esociformes > Esocidae > Esox > Esox niger. The sequence continues at coordinate 927 of JACXGJ010000736.1, forward strand.
ACAAATCAACAACACTTTTCCCCATCTTTTTTTACACACAATTACACAGAAAAAGTATTACAATTAAAACAGTATAAAACCCTATCTGAGTAAGTGAACCCAAGTGTAAACTTCCTGTGATATAACCAATCACCATCAAGATGACAATTCAAACTAACTGTCTTTCATCTGTGATCAACTGTACTGATTTTGATTACTATGGAATAAAAGCAGTTGTTTATAGACGACACCACTGCTTAGTAGTGCATTTCAAAGTAAACAATTCCCTTTAAGCGGAAAGGTACTTTCAAAATATCTACAAGCTTAAGTTGTGGAAAGGCAAGCTCGAGGCGATCAAGGAGGAGATCAGAGAGGCTAACAAGATCCAACGGCAACTTTGATGGAGCTTCAGGCCTTTAAGGCAAAGACTGATCAATGTGTACATGTGACCACAGTATGACGAGCACTCCACAAATCCAGCCTCCATGGGAGGGTGGCAAGAAAAAAATAACACTGCTCAAAAAACGTAACATCAAACTTAGTTCAGTTTTTCGAGAAATCACTTTGTAGATTCGGAAGCCAAGTGGCAAAAGGTGCTGTCGTCAGATGAGAACAGAATGAAACCTTTTGGCCTTATGAAAACCGCCCAAAAAACCACCCAAAGAAACATATGCCTACAGTTAAGCACAGCAGTGGCAGCACTGTTGTTGTGTTTCTCTTCTTTCTCTTCAGCAGGGACTGGAGCGCTTGTCAAGACAGAAGGGAAAATGTACAGTGCAAAATAACGACATGTTCTTGAGAACCTGCAGCCCTCTGCCAGAAAGCTGAAAATGGGAAAATAGTTCATGTTTCAACATGACAATGACCAAAAGCACACCACCACAGCAACCATGTAGTGGCTGAAAGACAAGAAGATGAATATCTTGAGTCGCCTAGTCAGAGCCCTGACCTAAATCCCTTTGAGAATCTCTGGAATGACTTGAAGAGTGCAGTCCTTAAGCAGTCACCATGCAATTTAACTAAGCTTAAACAATTCTGCAAGGAAGAATGGCCCAATATTGCACAGTGGACAATTTTAGTAGAGACGTATTCAAAGAAACCCATGGCTGTAATTCAGGCAAAAGGTGGTCCCACCAAGTAATAACTCAAGGGGGTTATTTTCCACGTAGGGTAATTTACAGATTTAACTGTAGTTCATTTTAGAAATATTTTTTTTCTTGGAAATTGTGGGTTAACTAAGAAGCATTATGTTGGTTTTATTTTAACAATTCTGGTGGTTATAAATATTCTGCCAATGCTTTGGAAACCAGAAAACTAATATTTTGTGTCGGTAAAATTATTGTGTTAAAATGAAAGTATTTGGCACACCCTTGTGTTTGAGTCCAAAATATGACTCATTGTGTTGTGTTTTCATGAAGAGTGCCAACACTTGAGTAGACTGTTATAACAGATAATCCTCTATATCTATGGCGTAGTCCACACGTACACAGGCTTTTTTTAAAACAGTTTTTTTCTTCGTTCTTAAAAAACATCTCCTCCATACAAGCATGGTTTAAAAAAACCTTTGTCCACATGAAAATGCAAAAACATGCTGTCAGACACTGTCAAGAGCATGCCAAGCCTCAAAACCCTGTTGGCCAATCAGAAATTTGAAAAAAGTTATTACCAGTTCTAGTAAACTAACAACAATGGCGCAAGAGTTGGATGTAGCCGTGACCTCCATAGCACATTCTAAATGTACAGTTACCCTCCATCCTCAATATAATGTACATTTATGTGTAAACAGGGGTGGGTAGTAACTCATTACAAGTGATTTTGACTACATTCATCTATGCACAAAATCGCCTCAAGTAAACAAAGGAGATAACGACACACACTCCAACATCAAACAAAAGAGATAACGGCGCATACTGACATTCCAAACCATGAACTCAGTTTTACATGTCTGCATGTCAAAACTGAAAAGGGAGTTCTTGAATATCTTCACCCTGGAAGGAGTTTTTCAAAAAGTCAATTTTCAGTGACCTAAAATGCTATTTACTAATGGACGAAAGGCAAAAATGCATAGAACCCCCCCCGTTTTAAATAATACCCATGCACGTTTGGACTAGGCCTATAACACCCCTTCTCTCCTCACAGACTAAACATGATGGCCAGGATTCCATCCCTGTTCTTTGCTCTCAAACCATCAGATGCTTTGTAAATAAGACAAAAGATGTTGATAGACTGACACAAAAGTGCAGGAGACAACACATCGACTTTGTTAGGACTAACAGCAAAAGAAATTACGAATGTGCTCTTTCACTCTCTTGATCCTCTGTTTCTTCAATTTGTCTGCTTTACTCCACACTGTCCCCCTCTTATTTGCTGACCTCTCTTTCTCTAATCTTCCTTCTTCCACCTCACCATCAATCCCTTGTACCTCTCAGTGAAATCAAAAGAGCGCATGCTATCATCCAAGAGTTTCTTATGATATAATTGTGGCATGCCGCAGTACAAACAAAATCATGTCTGAGCTTTCACAGTTAAGAGGCTCTGTGTCCCTTTGCCCATTTGTACATGGGCAAAGGGACACAACATGTCCTAGCTTCTATGGACACTGTACTACAGATTTTTTTGCCATTCAGTCAATGACAGTGATCAGGCAGCATATTGTGTTTATTACATACCTAGAAAATAGCTCTTTCTGACACTGCCTTAGCACACCTAGGCTGTTGTAGAATGTTTTGTTTAATAAAACATTTTTGTTGGCAATAAAGAAACAATGTACTGTCCAAATGATGCGTGTGAAAATATACAAGCCCATGAAAACATATACATACAGAAGAATAGAATGTTCAAGGAATTTCTCATCTAATATAGCAGCCGCATTGTACTGTATTTTTTGTTTTCCACAATCTCTTTTTCTAATCCCAAGAGCTATGGGTCTCTGGAATTGCTGTTTGCATGTCTGGATTACCATGGAGACAGTGCTGAGCTACTCTACAAATTGTAAGGGAAGTGTGCATTGCAATCTGTTTATTAAACCCACACAGACACTTTCCTTTAACAGTGACTAAACAGAAAGAGAGATAGTGACCTTGTATTGAAACATTATCCAAAATTGCAGTCTTCCGTTGGTCAATCGGCATATTTGTTACATTTTTCCCCCACAATCCCCGACCACAATGCCCTAGAAAACAGGTACTCTATTTAACTGTGAATGTGCTCACAACTGCCCCTAGTGCCAAGATGTATGTAATATTGTAAGCTAATTGAGCCTTGAAAATTATAACTTAGAATTTTGTTTTGGTGAAGTCAGCCTTAAATCACTGCAACTCTTTTATATCAGGGAATGGAAATGGATTCGTAATACAGTTGACTACCATTAATGTGCAAAAGGTTAGTCTCCCAAAAAACAGATTGGATATCAACTCTTCCTTTTTTATCGCATTCTCTGCCTCCCTTATACCTTTTTCTGTCTCTCATTTGTTCACTATTACACTCCTCTCTATCATTTAATAAACCTCATTGCCTTTTGTTGCCCAAGGTCTCTGCTTGTGCATACATACTGTGTTTTGTGTATGTCATTCTAAAACTCGGACACCGCCGGCACAATTTAGACTAAACTTTGGTGGATGTGTCCTGACACTGAGATCCATAATTTTCAAAATCACACAGATTGGCCAATTTGTGGTGCTATAATGAGCAGTTGCAAGGTCAGGCATCCCTTTCGACCTACAGTCATGAAACTTGGTACATAGGTCTCTCTCCTTATAAGGACCACATCTGCTGCAAGAAAACATGATGGGTTTTCCTACATGTAGAATTCTGTGATTTTTTTTTGAAGAAATACTCCTGTGGAACCAATTAAAACTCAATTTGCAGTATCTGTGGGCAATTGGAAATTACACTGATTGCCCATTATTTAGCATTTTCTGTGGAGGAAACATATCTACCTGTAGTAAGGAACTAGCTAAATGTTGAGGGCATTTTAGGCTTGGGTAGTGCAGCAAAGCCACCTGAAGCAGACATAGCATTTGTGCAGTGCATTCAGTACAAATTTAATGTATTTGATATTGGGAAGGATTTAGTGAACTGATTTTGAAGATCTAATGATCAGAAAGAGAAAGACAGATACAGATAGAATGATGCTGAAGGGAATAGAGAGTGAGAGCAAAATAGCGAGGAGCAAAGAAAGAGGGAAAGAGAGAAAAACGAAGAAGTTTGCAAAATGCAAAACATTCACCCATGAGGACATCAATTATAACATACATGAATGCTCCAGTATGCTAATTAGCTACTTTGTAGTAGAAGTGCACAAGCTAGCCTTTAGCCCCTTCCGCTGTTGGACATAAACTATAATATATTCTCTTTGAATAGGCTGCATTATCAGTGGCACCACTGAAAATGGAATATGTGCCACCACCCATTGGATGTGTTATCTAGCACATTTTGCACAATGTAGCTATTGTCAGCCCATTAGCAGCTTACAACCTCTCACCTTCTGTCAACTATGAAAAGGCTTAATTATCATAAACAGGCAGTATGCCCACATAAATCCTTTAATCACAAGCTCGCAACAGCCTGTGTGAGAGTTTTGAGAACCTCACTTGATAGCATACCAAGTTAACACTAGAACCAGCAAATGCCTACGCCAAATGGCGTTTTAGTTTGTAATTAAATTAAACTGCCCTTTGGAATGCTACACCCTCCTCCTTCCCTGACTTTTTCTAAATAGGAGTACCTTACACTGTTCTGGTGTCAGAATTTTTAATTCACAAAGGAAAAACTATTTAGAGACTATTTACCTGTTTTTTTACACCATTTTCTAAACTAATCCACCAAAAGCACACATCACAAAGTGTTGGTACACAGGCAGCCGCTAATGGCACCCAGGCGCTAATCACCCCTTACTGAATGCATTACGTCAATGGATGAATGCACAACACTCCCAGATGATCAGAGCCTTGGTTGAATTTTTATGAACTTACAAATGAAATATAAGATTCCGATGACCATTCAACCATTTAATTTGGCTATTTTTAAAACATAATACAAACGATATAGGATTCTCGACAACTCATCATTAACTTGAACCACCAGGACAGTCCTGCAAAGATACCCTGTTTTTAAAGGAACATTTGGAGAAATGAACCTCGCTTTTTTCAAATAACTCCTCTTGGCAATAAGTTATTAATGTCATCTATAGACATATATATGTCATATTTGTCATGTATATGTCAGTAATCTAGCAGACTAGGCATTGGTGTTGAAATCACCTTGATAGCCCCATTAGAACCCTGAGGAGAGACCTACAAATACACACCGGTCACATAGCCCATTCATTGGCAATACAGTGGATATGCTTTTTTGCCAGACAAGTAGAGCAAATATCTCTTAATGACTAACTGACTGAGTCAGTGAGTGAGTGTGTGAGTGAGTGACTACCCCATGTTAAATAGCGTAAGTGGTTAGAGAAGCGGACTTGTGAGCAATAGGTCCCACGTTTGCATCTTCTCACAGCCAAAACAAACGATGCATTAGGATTTGTTCTGGATAGGCAAAAACATCCCTGGCTATAACCTTCAGTATCTATGTTACATATAGTAAGCCTAAAATAAAGCTGTTAATGGTTGCATTGCAACTGTTTCTGGTGGATTTTTGAAGTGCACATCCTTGCATGTTTTTGAATCAGGATAGACAAAAACGTAGCTGGCTATACACTAAAACTGTTTATGGTTATACAGTATAGTGACTATTTCTGGTGGATTTTCGAAGTACACATCCATGCAATAAAGGATCGATCAATACCGCTTGGGCAGTTGAAGAGTAGGGTTTCCACGATTCTCTCGTCTTTTCACAAACAGTGACCATGTTCAAAACCATCGTAAACCTTGTGCTGGCTCAAGGTAATCATTAGCATATCGTAACTACAGCAATTCAGGCTTTGGTTAAGACTACAGGAGATTGAGCCTTCATGACAACATGTTGGCAAACCTGCTGGTTATGAACCTTTTCTTTGAGGGTCTCTGAAAGGTAACCCCAAAGGGTATGGAAAATGGTCTGTTCACTTTTTGAAGTCTTTCCAGGCTATATTAACTCTATATTCAACTAAAAATAGAACAAAAAAAAACATATCAAATGTTGAAACTGAAAAATATTATTGTTTCTTGAAATATATATGCCTACATTGAATTTGATGGCAGCAAGACGTTTAAAAAAACTTGGAAAAGGTCTACAAAAAGAATCCCTGGTGGAACATCCATCAACTAATTAGGTAAATTAGCAACAGGTCAGTAACACGATTGCATATAAAAAGAGCATCGCAGGGAGGATGAGTCTTTCAGTATGAAAGATGGGGAGGGGTTCACCGCTCTTTTAAAGACTGCACAGGCAAATAGCTCAACAATATAAGAATAACTTTTCTCAACACAAAATTGCAAAGAGTTTGGGGATCTCATCATCTACGGTACATAATATCATTAAAAGATTCAGAGAATCAGGAGAAATCGCGGTATGCTACGGACAAGGACGAAAACCAATATTGGATGGCCATGATCTTCGGGCCCTCCGACAGAACTGCGTTAAAAACAGACACATTTCTGTAGTGGAAATCAATGCATGGACTCAGGAACACTTCCAAAAACCATTAACTGTGAACACAGCACATTACTGCATCCACAAAGGCAAGTTAAAACTACCATGTAAAGAAGAAAAATTAGATCATCGCACCTGTTTCTTTCCTTTCTAAAAAAAGTTGGAAAGGAACATTTTGAGTGAGGAACAAAAGCGTTCAATCGGCAGTGGTCTCTTATTTTTAATCCTTTCTGTACCTCACGCAAAACCTTTCTTTTTGAAGATTGAAAAAGGTGCAGTGGTCTTTTTATTTTCTGAGCTGTATAAACAAGATCCAGAAACGCTACTGCCTTCTCTCGACCTGAGCTATATTAATATGGACTGAGGCAAAGCGGAAAACTGTCCTGTGGACTGACTAATCAAAATTTGTGAAAAATTTTTGTGAATCATGGACGCTGCATCCTCCGGACTGAAGAGGAGCCTCCCACTTGTTATCAGCGCACAGTTCAAAAGCAAGCATTCTTAATGGTTGGGCGTACAATAGAGATTTTGGAGCAACTTATGCTTGCCTTCCAGATTGTCTTTTTCAGCAAGACAATGCCAAACAACATTCTACTCGTATTACAACAGCATGGTTCCAAAGAAAAAGAGTCAGGGTGAAGAAATACAACAAAGGAGCCCCTGAACTGTTGAGCAGCTGAAATCATATATAAAGCAAGAATGGTACATTTTTTTATTCTTATGATTATTTCTAAGAAGTTAGTAAATACTTGCAAGACTACTAATGGCTAATATGCTGTTAAAACCGATAGTGGCTAAAGCCATACAGTTCATAGATGCTATGGTGGCGCTGAACTTAGTTAGAAACATTAGTCAGTTTAACACAATGCTCAATTGTGTCTGACGACAGCGGAAACATGTAATTCCATGGTGTAGTGGTTAAAGACTGCCTCTCACGGGGAAGACCCAAGTTTGAATCTATTGAGCTTTTTTGGAAAGAAGTTTGTAAAGGACACCTATTGACAGGTAAACTTGGGACTTGTAGGGAGGGTATTGCAAACATGAAAATCACTGTCCAAGGCACCATTACAGAAGAGATACATTAAAGAGTTTTGCATATCTTCATTGGCGTCATTGCTTTCGGTGGGGGAATATTTGTTTGAATGCAGTAGTTGTGGGCCAGCAAAACTGTAGTGTGTGACTACTTGCTCCTTGTGGAGTAGCTGTGTTTATTTTAAATGCCTATGGCAGCAGATGCAGTGCTTAATACATAGCACATGACTCAAGGTTTATAGATTGTTTCCCCTTGGGATAAGTTTTAAGTGGATGGTGGATTTAACATTAGGGACTTGGTTGCAGAGTCACCTTGGTCATTCTACCATTCACATGCAAATGAGGGCAGTTGATCTCTGAGAAAACAACCAGCACTTGGAGTAGAGACAATGTAGGCAACCACTTTAAGGGGCCAATTACACTTGTTCCCATCTTTCATCGTAGGATTGCCTCTGGTAAACAATGTTTTTCTTTTGAATATGGCGTTGAACACATTTGAACCAATCAAAATGCTTTATTTGACCTATTGTAGAATGTATCATTTTCATTATCAAAATAAAAGCCATCATTGACATTTGTAAGGCCATTTAGTTAACCATCTAGTAGTTAAAAAAGAGCAGACAAGTACAACATTGGAACGGACATTAAACATAAAATGAAAGACTTGATTGAATGACTAGATTGTTAACTATATCACCTTATATAGTTCAATGATGGCTTATCTTTTGAAAAAGGAAATCTGCTAGAAGAACAGCCATTGCTAGTTTACTGTTATATTGCAACTATTTCTGGTGGATATTCAAATTATGTCTTAGCATTTCTACAGGATAATCAAACACTTCGCTGGCTACACGATTCACTTGTCTTTTCACTTGACGTAAAAGTCAGTCATTGTCACCTATATTGATGCAGTAGTTGTTGTATCAATTTCATCCACGAACAGCAAATAAGCGGTTAAAATGGCCAGTGGCAAAAGACATTCAGTTAATAGATGCTATTTGTGGTGAAGGTAAAGTTAATAATAAACGTTACTAAGTTTAACACAATGGTTAATGGAGTCTAACAAAATATTCAAACTTGACATGATGTTAATGCGTGACAATGTTATATGATGTCAATATGCTATACCTAGCAAATTGGCAGCTCTGTGGTGTTGTGGTTAAAGACACAGCCTTTCACGTGAGTTAGACTCTTGCATTGGCAGCCATGATCAACACATTCTATTGCGGGCCAGCTGATCTAGGCTTGCCTGGTTTCTTGTTGATATTAATTTAATCTCAATTCATAAGCATATACAAAGCACAGTAGAACTATTTCAATTAATTCATATCTCTATTAGGGCCACACATATTGGTTGATAGGAAAATAGATCACGTTATACCAGACATTTCGCACTGCTTGGTGCTCTCCGAGTAAAAAAATGAGTAACAATACCAATATATTTTTATATATATTTGGACATGGATATATGATCTGTGCAGCAATTCTATTTAAAAAAAAAGGTGACCCAATTTATCAAATGACACTGAAAGATTATACTTCATTAATGTCTCAAAAATAAACAGAAATGCTTTTCAAAGTACAAAAACAAAACAAATGGCTTAAATAACATCATGTAACTGGGTTTCTTGTTTCTTTCTTCCTGACCAGGTTTGGCCAAGATTGTCTTTCTGAAAGTTGACTCAAGCTCTTAGATATTAATTGGGGCAAGAGAGGCCTTGTAAATCTCTTGATGTTACCCTTGAGTTCTTCGAGATTTCTTCAAGCATCTTTCAGTTTGCTTTTGGGCTGAATTTGAAGGGATGACTTGTATGTTGATTGCCAGTGGCCTGGAATTATCTCCATTTGTACATTGTCCATCAAACGGTGGAATGATGTAATTTCAATAGGTTGGAAATGGCTTTATAAGCCCATAGGAATTAATTCTCTCTGGAAGGCATTGGCATGATTTGTTAACAGAACAGTGTCCAAAGATGTAATAAAAGACATTTTTCACACATATTCTATACATATTCATATTTATATTGTTACAATACACTTATATTTCAGGTAAGTAAACACAGTGAGGAAACCTATTGTGGTCTGATGGGGTATTCATGTTTAAAGTGTGGCCCAAAAAAGTAGCTTTTTTTTCTAAAAAGTCGTTTGTGAATAAAGAAAAAAGAGAAAAATATGAGGGAAAGGATGAATTCAGGGAATGGATAAACGGACTAGTCAGTTTTACATTTTTTTTATCTTGAGTCCTATGGGGCTCCCCCATAGTCCATCCTAAATCAAACTGTAAAAACATTTAGAAGACCAAACTCAAGAGCAAATGTGTGAAATAGATCCGTCCCTGACCGAATCTAAGCACAAAGAAAACACAAGTTCTTTTTGCATGACCGACTAATATAAAAACATCAAGAATTGTAAATGCAATTCCATTAGCTTGAATAGACTTTGTTCAGTCACTAAGTACATTTTGAAACCAGAGGAAATTATCCTTGGCCAGGCCCAATGAAAACTGCTTTTCAATAAGACTGAGTGATCTTCTGTATTGAATACCATTTGACAGGTAAAAGAACTGCCCAATGACACTATTTTCTCCTTGCTTGTGCACTGGGAGTAGGGATGGGTACTGAATTTCGGTAACATATAAGTACTAAGTGGTACTGAAATGCTTGTGTATTTGAATTTGGAATAGAGTAAGGAGAATATAACCACAACTACAGTGAGGGAAAATGTATTTGATCCCTGCTGATTTTGTATGATCAGTCAATAATTTAGTGGTAGGTTCATTTGAACGGTGAGAGACAGAAAAACAAACAAAAAATCCAGAAAAACCCATGTAAAAAATGTTATAAATTGATTTGAATTTTAATGAGGGAAATAAGAATTTGATCCTCTCTCAATCAGAAAGATTGTTGGCTCCCAGGTCTTTCTTTAAGAGTGTGCTCGTAATCTCAGCTTGTTTCCTGTATAAAAGACACCTGTCAACAGAAGCAATCAATCAATCAGATTCCAAAAGCTCCACCATGGCCAAAACCAAAGAATGTCCAAGAATGTCAGGGACAAGATTGTAGACCTACACAAGGCTGAAATGGGGTACAAGACCATTGCCAAGCAGCTTGGTGAGAAGGTGACAACAGTTGGGGCAAATCAGCTGGTGAGCCAAAACTCAAAATAACTGTCGATCTACATTGGTCAGAAGCTCCATGCAAGATCTCACCTCGTGGAGTTGCAATGATCATGAGAAAGTGAGGAATCAGCCCCCCAGACCTACATGGGAGGATCTTGTCAATGTTCTCAAGACAGTTGTCTCAACCGTAGTCACAGAGAAAACATTTCCTAACACTATGCCATGATGGACTGAAATCCTGCAGGGCCCCAAGGTTCCCCTGCTAAAGAAAGCACATGTACAGGTCCGTCTGAAGTTTGCCAGTGAACATCAGAATGATTCAGAGGAGAACTGGATGAAAGTATTGTGGTCAGATGAGACCAAAATAGACCTCTTTGGCATCAACTCAACTCGCCGTGTTTGGAGGAGGAGGAATGCTAACTATGGCCCCAAGAACACCACCGCTGTCTCTCACAAATAAACCTACCATTAAAACTATAGACTGATCATTTATTTGTCAGTGGGCAAATGTACAAAATCAGCAGGGGATCAAATACTTTTTCCTCTAACTATAGGTGCACAGGCTGTGAGGCTCATGTTATCTAACAGTGTGAAAGACGCCCAGTAACCAGCACGCACACAGCCTACATCAGCTGGTGAGCCGAAGAATAAACACAACAACTATTGTGCAAGAAGGAATGTTTCTGCTCAGTGTCTGACATACTATACACATAGGCGTGAGGAATACGACCCCCCGTCCTGAGGAAAACTATTGATTTGTCCCCTCCAATATATAACTGCAATCATAACTACACTGAATAAAATTATAAACTCAAATAAAAAAATACATACTTGTGCTGAATACAGACACGTAATAGCACAGACTTAAGTTTAAACCCATCCTTTGCCTCGCAATGGTTTGATCCACTGCCCCCAGCCATCTGCAGTGGCACATTGCGCAGGTACAGTGCATAAGTGATGGGAAGTTTGCCTCTCTTTACTTATCCGGATCTTCTCAAATCGTTCAGTAAAGAGAATTAATCTTTGGACTCAGTTCATTCATTTAAGTCAGTCCTCCTGTCTATTAGGCTGATAATAAATGAGAGACTCAAGACTTATGCTATCTCCTCCTTAGTCATTGTCATTCCTTCTGGTGATCGTGGGATGAAAAGGACCATGAGAAATAAATCTAATCAGTTTAATCGAGTCCTGACAGTTACAGTAGACCATTTCAAATAAACATGTACATAACACAATCTGCTGACAGCTGAATAAAAGCCTACTGTCTTAATATTTATTGTAGCTAACGTTTCTTTGGAACATTAAGGATGATACAATGCGAAACTAGGAGATCAGAAAGATTGAAATACTTATTTACTTGTTAGTTGTTTGCCTTCCATAGTTCTCAGGTGATCCAAATTGCCTATTTAAGGAACACAAACGGCAATGCATATAATAAACCACCAGTCGTTATCAGTCCCTCTTTCACTTTGAGCATATAGAAATTTAGCACGATTTAAAGTCGTCATTTTGCTCTTCTTATTTCCCTCCCATTGGCAGGTTCTGTCAAATCTCTCTGGAATGAAAAAACATCTACATGAACACACATCATGGAGAGCTTGATCCAATTAATCCAAAAAACTCACCTAATCTGACAAGTAAAAAAGGCAATTCTGTTGAGATGATTTATCCCCTCAAAGAGTAATTACTGATATGACACTAATTATTGATCATTAGGTAATATGTAAATATATACTGTGTGTCTGTAAATATATTAGCCTGTCTCTCACTATTTTAAATTGGCTGTAATTAATTGTGATGAGCTATAATCATTGAGATATATGCCGTATTTCTGGTGTTCAGAGAGACGCTGTCCATGCAATCCTCCCGAGCATCCATTGAGAGCGTCTTTAGTCATGGGGGCACCATTATGAAAACTCACAGGGCGAGGCTAATCAGCACAATCTTATCAAACACGTTTTTATGTTTTGGACTGAGAGATTCTGATTTGTGTCTCTGTTGTCATTTGTGTCTGTGCAATAAATGTGCTGGCATTTGAAAGCTTGTCCACCTTGTGCCTGTTTCAAATTCTCCTTGCTCAAACCAAAAGAAAATAGCCCAAATACAGATCCGGAAGAAATGTGGGGACTTTTTTGAAAAGGAACGAAAAAGGTGCAGCGGTCTCTTAATTTTTTCCAGAGCTATACTACTGTTCTTGTTAGAACTTTGTGTAAATTATGTTACTTCAGAACATATAATTTATCTTCATTTAGAAACTAGGTTTATTGCAAAAACACTTCAAATTCAAATCAACTCTTCCCAATCCAAGAGAAGTAGATTTTTATAATGGACAGTTGGTGGATATTTGGTTTCTCTATGGAAATTGACAAGAGAAACCAAATCTAGTCACCAATGTCCATTATCAAAAACACTTTCAAAAGAAGCAATGGTAATGTGATAAAAAATGTATTTGGTATTCTCAGATCCAGTGATTAGAATACTGCCACATGGGCTAGGGTCTTGTGCCTCAACAAATCGGGACAAAAGTATAGTGAGTTGTGCATCGACTTGCGACTGGTACAGTGAAGACTTGAGCATGCATTGTTTCTGCCCTTTTCAGGGCTCTGAATACAAATGCGACAGATTGCCAAGTCTCATCATACTGCGTCTGCAGAAAAAAATAGCTTGTGGGACAGTTCTTATAAATCTTTTCGGATCCAGAAATAATTTGAGCAGAGCTGATTCTGCTGACCATGCAGGTATGAACTTTGCAAGGTAAGTATTCAAGCCCATGAAATATCTCACATTGTCCTTGTTTTTGTGGGTGCTCCATGTTGTTGATGGCTAACATTTTCCTTGTGTTTGCATAGACACAATTGATACCCAATCTGTGGGCTCATCTGCCTTTGTGATGATTTTAATCTTAACTATGGTTAAGTTCCTCTTAAAGCCTTTTCTCTAGTGCAAATAAAACCTTCCTGACCGCATGCACAACTGGAGTAACCTTTTGTCACTGCAAATCTAGTAATCTCCAGGGAAACATCCCAGACCCTAAAACACATCTCTTTCTCTGCCGTAAGTGAGTAATTGTTTTGCTCTCAGGTAACTACAAACATAAAAATCACCAAAATGTATTTTTCACATGCACTAAATCCCATTAACAGCAGCTGTGTTTTGAAATTGTGCTCTAAGAACATGAAAACATTCTTCTTAGCTTAGCTTAGCTTTAGTTTTGCAGCATTAAAAAAAATTATTCTGCTTCCCACAATTGTTGCAACACTTTCCAGATGCAGAACAACCTTTTTTGGTTTGTGGCGGCATCGACATTGTCAACAAGCTTACCACATCATCTGTAAAAAACAATTGAGGCAGTGTGATTACATGGGTATGCATGGCTACCAGTGGCACTGGGTCACTAGTGTTTATTGATCATATGACAGAAGACAGAAGCATGAATTCTGATGTGAAGTGAGATATATTGTCTGCTCAGATTCAGCCATATTCAGAGAAGTCTATTGGATGGTGCTTCACTTTAGAGATGGAGAATGACTTAAAACATTCTGTGAAAGCAACCCAGGTGTTTTTAAGCAAAATATGTGGATTATTGCGTAATGGCAGAGAATCACCTGATCTCAAACCAATCGAGCATACATTTCACTTGCGGAAGACAAAACTTAAGGCAGAAAGACCCACAAACAAACCACAACTGAAGACAGCTGCAGTAAAGGCCTGCCAAAGCATCACAAAGGTGGAAACCCTGCATTTGGTGATGTCCATGCATTCCAGACTTCAAGCAGTCCTTGCCTGCTTAGTATTAAACATTTTAATTTTATTTATGATTGTGTTAATTTGTCCAACTACATTTGAGCCCATGAAATAAGGGGCGTGTGAATGAAAATGATTGCAATTCCAGAAAATATTTTTGTTCAACCCCTTGAATTACTGCTGAAAATCTGCTTCAAATGCATCTTGGTTGTTTCATTTCAAATCCATTGTTGTGGTGTACAGAGCCAAAATTATGAAAATTATGTCAGTGTCCATATATTTCTGGACCTGTGTAACTAGTGTGTAACTTTTGTTCCACATTATGTTCAGTCTAACACCTGGTTCCTTGCAAATTTCACAACAGACACCATTTTGTTTGACTTAATTTAAAATATTTTTAAGGGGTGTCAAGACCTTCGAAACCTGTTTTGCAGAAGAAATTGTAAAATTCAGTAAAATCATTTGTGTTTGAGAAATGAGTCTGTTGAATAAAAAATATACTGCTCCCCATTATGTTATAGTCATTGTTTGTGTTGTTTAATTTTTGCACTCACTGTTGCTTAATTTTATGAAGGGTGCCAATCCCTCTTGAATACTGTTTTGATTTGTCTCTTCTCATGGATTTTGAGAAGCTGCAGTAATATAGGAGGGGTTTCCATGATTCTCTCATCTTTTCACTTGACGCAATAGCCAGTTATCTTCACCTATATTGAAAGTTATTGTATCGATGTCATTCATGAATGTTAAACGAATGTTGTTGTGCCATGAAATGAAATAGCTTTGGCAGTGAAAATCTAATCTTCAGTCTCCTTAGCAATTGCTCAATTCTTATGAATATTCCATGAAGTAAGTAGATACTAGTAGGGCAATTACTGGCAATTAAAAGCCATACAGTTCATGGATGTAATTTGTGGTGGAAGTAAACTTATTAAGAAACATTAGTCAGTTTAACACAATGATTAATTGTGTCTAGCTAAATGAAAATGCTAAGAAAAAGAAATTGCTCAGCATACTGTTTTTAGGGAACATTTTGCCTATAGCATGTATAAAATAAAATAGTAAATGTACTTGATTGGAATAAAGTTTTATTGCTTTATAATGCAGTAAAAAATTATCAAATATATATTATTCCAATGCGCTACATTGCAAATAAGGTGCTTTCAAATATTAAGGGCTTGGCATTTACCAAAGTAATACAATGCACAAACACTGAAAGGCTAAAGAATAATAACACAATCAAACAGCCAATTATACAGCCAAGTTGTTTCATTTATAGAAGGACAATACGCCTGTTTTTGTGGTTCACAGTGAACACATTTATTATATGCTGGTTCTTCTGGAGTTGACAGCCAGCAATAACTGGTAGGATAAGGGGGAGCAATTGTCTGTTGTCATCACCTGAAAAACATTTAATTTTGGGGGTTTGAGTTGCTGTTGCCTCTCCAGTGCAGATTTTGTCATTTTCATTTACACCAAAACAGGTGACATTGATTTACAATTGCTTATGCTTCCTTACTGGACAGACTGTTATCCCTGAAAGTGACTTGGTGTTATACTGTGATGATTACGTGTTCCCTTATTTTTTTTTTGATGTGTATATATTATAATAGACATTCTCTTGTGTAAGCCTACAGTTTTATTTAGAGCAAGAATTTGGCTGTTTTTAAATGTTGCCATGCTGTAAATAAAGTAGAACTGTCACGTCCCCGCCTCCGCAATCACGCGGAAGCAGGTCCTCGCGTCCCTGAACAGTGAACGCGCACCTGTTTGTCACCCACGCCCACACCTGTTCCCAATCTAGGTTCACACACCTCTTCCCACTCGCCTCATCACCAGCAGTATTCCTACTGCTACCTGTCATCTCTCCCCTGCCGGATCACTGCTCTATGCTCGCACGCCATATCTCGCACTTCACAAACCCTTGGTTTGCTTTTCCGTGTACCGGCCGATCGCCCGTTCCCGACGACTCTGCCTTATCCCTGACTGTACTTCTGCTCTCCGTTCGAGTTCCGACTGCCTGCCTGTCACCGACTACTCTGCCTGTTCCTTGCCTGTACCGTCGCCACCGGTTCGTGAGTTTCCTCACTGTCCGTCCCCGACAATTCCACCTGCCCCTCCCCCTCTCCTCTCCAGTCCACGCTTGGATCCTTACCTGTGCCAGTGACAAGAACAGTAGTAATGATGATGAATACTCGCCATAATAATTGAGCTCTATTATGTGTTGGGGAAGAAAATGCAAAGCAGCTATGTCCGGGTGCATTTGACAGGACACAATACATTTGTAAATTATGAAGTCATTCTGGTGGGGGCAGAACTGTTGGGGCAGAAGTCATTTAGACACTATTATCCAGAGTGACTTCATTTTGATATGCTTCAAACTAACAACAACAACAAATAATCAGTGGACACTGTTACCATTTAGTATGTACATTAATTCCCCTAGCCTAGCTAGATGTACCAACAATACAATTTACTTTTTTGGACCAATGTCTTTGGACCTATTCTGTTTCAATGTCTTGCATTCAAACGATTTGTTTACTCCATTTGACAATGCAAACAAAAGCAAACCTATATGTGTTCCAATGGCCCAAAAGTGCCTCATTGTCCTCTTCGTACACAATAGCACTAAGAACAGCGTAAGGTTTCAGAGGATTGAGTCTGGGAGTAAATGTCATTATGCTTGGTCGGGTTGTACATTAAATCACAGTGATGAAGGGATCATTACAAAATAATGAGCTGGCTATATAACAGTACTGGTTATAGTTACTACTCTTCACTACCGCTACAACTCTTTGTCTTTAACTCTCAGAGGCCCTTAATGCCTTGGTTCACGTAGTATCACTGAGTAGAGAAACAACAGCTCAATAGAAGGGCTAATATAATGGTAGACAGAGTGAGGCTGACCCTTAAACTAGGATATCTTATTGGACAATCAATCAGCCAATTAGCCCTGCCTAAAACTGTTCTCAACCAACTGGAATGGGATCTCTCAGCAGTGAAGTGAACAGGTAATTTAAAAGTAGTGTGCTATACTTTAGTTGTGTGCCACCAACCGTCCAGAGAAAAAGGGAAAGTCAAACACTGCAGACAAAGCCTAACCCACTGAAGTGAGCACTTACAGTGGGGAGAAGAAGTATTTGATACACTGCTGTTTTGCAGGTTTTCCTACTTACAAAGTATGTAGAGGTCTGTAATTGTTACCATCGGTACACTTCAACTGTGAGAGACGGAATCGGGAAAGAAAATCCAGAAAATCACACTGTATGATTTTTTTCATCATTAATTTGCATTTTATTGCATGAGAAGTATTTGATCAACTACAAACCAGTAAGAATTCTGTTCTCCACTCATTACCTGTATTAACTATTAACTGCAACTGTTTGAACTCGTTACCTGTAAAAAAAAAAAAACCTGTCCACACACTCAACTCAAACAAACATCTCCACAATGGCCAAGACCAGAGAGCTGTGTAAGGACATCAGGGATAAAAATGTAGACCTGCACAAGGCAGGGATGGGCTACAGGACAATAGGCAAGCAGCTTGGTGAGAAGGCAACAACGGTTGGCGCAATATTAGAAAATTGAAGAAGTTCAAGATGACGGTCAATCTCCCTCGGTCTGGGGCTCCATGCAAGAGCTCACCTCGTGGGGCATCAATGATCATGAGGAAGGTGAGGGATCAGCCCAGAACTACACGGCAGGACCTGGTCAATCACCTGAAGAGAGCTGGGACCACAGTCTCAAAGAAAACCATTAGTAACACATTACGCCGTCATGGATTAAAATCCTGCAGCGCACGCAAGGTCTCCCTGCTCATGCCAGCGCATGTCCTGGCCCGTCGGAAGTTTGCCAATGACGATCTGGATGATCCAGAGGAGGAATGGGAGAAGGTCATGTGGTCTGATGAGACAAAAAGAGAGCTTTTTGGTCTAAACTCCACTTGCTGTGTTTGGAGGAGGAAGAAGGATGAGTACAACCCCAAGAACACCATCCCAACCGTAAAGTAAGGTGGAAACATCATTCTTTGGGGATGCTTTTCTGCAAAGAGGACAGGATGACTGCACCGTCCGGATTGCCCAGTAACAGCCCCGAAACCTGGAGGATCTGGAGAAGGTCTGTATGTAGGCCAAAATCCCTGCTGCAGTGTTTGCAAACCTGGTCAAGAACTACAGTAAACATATGATCTCTGTAATTGCAAAAAAATGTTTCTGTGCCAAATATTAAGTTCTGCTTTTCTGATGTATCAAATACTTATGTCATGCAATAAAATGGAAATTAATTATTTAAAAATCATACAATGTGATTTTCTGGATTTTTGTTTTAGATTCCGTCTCTCACAGTTGAAGTGTACCGATGGTATAAATTACAGACCTCTACATACTTTGTAAGTAGGAAAACCTGCGACATCAGCAGTGTATCAAATACTTGTTCTCCCCACTGTATCCAAAGGAAAACCAAAATTCATACATCTTTCCCAAAGTGTCATTTAAGTCTGACAGCAGTTTGGGGCATTCATACTCTCATAGATCAATGCAACGGAACCATAAGAGCAAGCGGATGTAATGATAAGACAAACTGTCAGTACAGTCCTTACCAGTATTGTGGATACAACTAAAGATCTGTTTGATAAGGAGTCTGTGACATTTGATGTCTTCCCCTTCTGGTGGTCTGTCATGTTCAAGCCACTTGGAGGGTCCCATGTCCCAATCTGAAAAGGAGAAAATACACAAAACATGAGCATTTACTGGTAAAGAGGGGCAGGTAAGTTGTGTCCTTTCATCCTTATGGTTTCATTACGTTTTCATCTGACCTCAACAGATAATGTTATCCAACTAAAGGCACAACAACGCTGCTCCTATATCTGTGGACCTGGACTTAAGCTTATGATTTGTTCTTTCTAATTGCAAATAAACTAGTTCTGCCTTCACAGGGGCTTCTGATGTTTTTTTAATTAATAAACAACTTTACTTACTAAGGTGCATAAATGCACCATAGAGTCAGCAGCAGCTGAAAGGCACAAATGGAAGGTCTTTGCAGCTATGGTGTTTGCAAGCTTCTATTTGTTCACGTTTGGTCTCAACTTGAGAATACAACACATGAGACGATGTTCTCTCACATGCGTGCGTAATAGGAATATGGAACTCCATTCTGGCCTTTAAAGGCCAAACAGGTGTTGAGTATAACCAAACCACATTTATTCTCTGCTCTTCACTATCAATGAATTGACAAGCTATTTTTAAGGGATGCACCAATCAGCTTTTTCATAGGCTGATACAGATGGCCAAGCTTTTTCTGCTCTATTGGACGATCACAGGCTGACAGTAATCCATTTTTATTTCTTTAAAAAAGTAAAGTGGGAGGTTGCTAATTTTTTTGGAGCAAATGGAGCTACTATTTTGACAAATAAGCCTCTTATTTTTTTGTATTGTCCAAACATAGTTTTAGAACAGTTTTAGGCAGGGCAAATTGGCTGATTGATTGTTCATTAAGATATCCAAGTCTACTTATTTCACTACCAAGTGATACTGAAGCAAGACATTCAGTGCCTCTGAAAGTTTTAGACAAAAGGGTTGTGTACAGACAGTCAACAGTGAGAAAAGATACTACAATGAGTACTGAACTATAGCTAGCTTTGCATTTTGTAATGACCATTGCATCACGTGATTAAATGTGCAATTATAATGCATATTCAAAATATTTCAGAATGTTCTCTTAGGTTTTTTTTCATATTCAAACTAGAAAAAAATGCATGAACATTTACGATTTGTACATTTGCCGGATTGCGTAAGCGGAGCCGGCCAAGAAGAGCGAATGTCTCTTACTGAGTAACTGACTGACTGAGTGCCCCTTGTTAAATAGCATAGTGGTTAGAGAAGCAGACCTGTAAACTATAGGTCCTGCTTTCGGATGTCCTCACAGGCAAAGTGAAGTACGCTTTATGAATTATTCTGTATAGATGAAAACTTTGCTGGCTAAAACCTTCAGTATCTACATTCCGTATCTACATTAATTGAACTGTATCAATATCATTCACGAATGGCTATTGAAATGGCCAATTAGCTGTTGAAACAGCCAGTGGCAAAAGAGGATTTGTTCAGGGTAGACACAAGATGCATTAAATGTTCAGCTCTGTACACCCATTAAATGTACAGCTATGTGGTGTACATCCTTCCACGTGGGTGATGTGGGTTTGAATCTGTTTGTTTCTTGTTCAAAAGCAGTGGACGCAGTGGACGCAGAATGCTTGGACCTATCCCAGACAGTTGGCAATCATCTCATTCTAACAGATCCTTTTAAGTTGCTGTTTTATGGGCTGGCTGTCCCTTGTGTCTTGTATCTACAACTGAAGGTAGACTGTGGTTGGAATCTTCATAGACCAGGGCCTCATCTCCTCCTTGAACATTCCCATCTATCCACTCTCATCTTCATATTCAAGCCCTATATATGAGACCAGTGGCACCTGGAACGGGCTCTCCGTGGAACAGGAGCTTATTCTCACTGCACACATCTCACAGCGTTTTCCAAGACCCACGCTACCTGTTTCACTCCTCATTGCCCCTGGACTGCTACGTTGACCTGCTCACTAGCATTGCACCTCTACACAGCCGTATCTACACTGTATATAGACAAGACTGGGTAAATGTAGTACATCCAGGATGCACTGGTCCAGGGGTTCATTCACCATTCAACCTCCCCCGCATCGGCAATCTTCCTCTTCATGCAGTACCACTATAAGTACCGCTATCCCCTAACGTTGGTGCCAGTCGCAATAGAACAGCTATACGAAATGTCTGAGCACTGAGAATACTTTGTGATGCCTTTTGGGTGAGCAAATGCACCGTCAGTGAGCCAGGTATTTCTGAATGAGTTGTTCTGGGCCATGCTTAGACATCACGTGGTCATGTACATTGCCTACATTAGGTATACATTGTGTATTTGTACAGTTCTGGGACACCTTGTTAAAAGTCATCTTTATGTCAAAGCACATAAGTGCCTTTTCCATTAGATGTCTTTCTACTTCAAGTTATCAGATTGGCTTGGATGATGATGGGTGGAACAGAAGGTGGAGGCAATCAAATGGCCAGGCCCCACCACCAAAAAGGAGATTAGGCATTTCCTAAGTTTTGGCAACTTTTTCAGTTGTTTCATAAATATCTACAGCTCCCTCACCGCTCCCCTCACATAACACTTTAAGAGTGGTCTCTACAATCTGATATGGACCCAATAAGGGATCAGTTGATGACCTTGATAAAGGGCCAACTGAAGAACTGGGTGTACCCATGTCTCCACAAAATCCATTACCTGTTAAGAACTGGTGGTCCACCTTGGAGTGGTACCTCACCCAGTAAATAGGTTCCTATTCTGTATGTCAGCACACGGAATCCCCCTGAAAAGCCCCAATGGATAAACATTCAGCAATCGTGTTTATTGTCAATTTTGTTACAAATCTCCAGCATTTGGATCATCCAGAAGAGGATTGGGAGAATGTCATATGGTCAGATGAAACCAGAATACAACTTTTTGGTAAAAACCCAACTTAAATAATGCTGAGTTGCATCCAAAGAACACCATACCTACTGTGAAGCATGGGGGTGGAAACATCATGCTTTGGGGCTGTTTTTCTGCAAAGGGACCAGGACGACTGATCAGTGTAAAGGAAAGAATGAATGGGGCCATGTATTGTGAGATTTTTAGTGAAAACCTCCTTCCATCAGCAAGGGCATTGAAGATGAAACGTGGCTGGGTCTTTCAGCATGACAATGAACCCAAACACACCGTCTGGGCAACGAAGGAGTGGCTTCATAAGAAGCATTTCAAGGTCCTGGAGTGGCCTAGTCAGTCACCAGATCTCAACCCCATAGAAAATCTTTGGAGGGAGTTGAAAGTCCACCTACCTCATGTAAATTATACCTGCACTAAAAATATGTATTCACTTCCTCATTGTTTGCACTCTGCTATATGTATAGATCACATCCACTGTCATTATGTAAATAAAAATACATACAGAATAATATTCATTTCCAGCACCCTTTATACCCTGCTCTTTGCACTACTGTCTCACCAGTCTTACTATGTTGTTGTTTGGTTTATTTATGTGTATTTATGTTTACTGTATATTGCAGTCGTTGACTCTTCTTGAGTGCTCTTTGTTTAAGTCTTTTATGAGTAAGCACACCATGAGCCTGTATAATCCAGAGTCAAATTCCTCGTATGTGAACAAAAAGTGATTCTGATTGTCTCTGGTCTCCCCACTGCTCTGCAGGTTGCTGTGCTAGCAGTTCATCTGGTACTACAGGATTCAGTCCAACGGGTTGGTGGGCTGGATCAACCAGGAGCTTGAGAGGTTTCTGAGGAGCCACTGCAGGGACAGACTGAGGGAGTGGCCTTGGTTTCTGCCATGGGCGGAGTATGCCCAGAGTACCCTCTGCCACTCCACCACCAGGCTCACTCCAGTGCATCCTTGGATACAGGTAAGCTCTGACCCCTGCAGTGGATTACTGTTTCAAGCACAAATGAGGCTACAGCATGCCGTATGTCGGCAGAAGACCAAAGCATAACGCTGCAGTAAGGCCACCATGTCCCATCCTGGAGATTGTACGTTTGCTCCACCTACCCTGCTACTCTGATTTGTGAGGCCCTTCAGAGCCCTGACTAAAGACTATTGACACTGCCCACTTGTGTTTATGCAAGCATGCCATCTTGATGTGGTTGGGTACTCTTGTAACCTTTGCCCATAGCCAGAAGAGGACATTCGACCCATCAGAGTCCGGTTTCGTACTGGGTAATTTGATGGATCACTGTGCCCTTTGATTTGCGTTTTATTGTAGTTTTTGTTTTAATTAAAGCATGTTGTTCTATCTATACAGTAAAAAATTGTTCAATATTTATGAACGCCTGTTAAACACAATATTACAAGTAGCCAATTCCTCTTCAACAAGGTGTCTGCAACTGTTTTAACAGTAGTCTAGGTTCTGCTTTTTGGGTGTCAAGAAGTGATTTCCAGTTTTTGCCAAAACCTTTTCAGGGTAATTAAACTTCCAATTTCATTATTGAAGTATCCTAGAACTGTTGATATGGTGTCATTGTTCTGTAAACAGAAATCAAATCAATTTGGTACCAAAGGTTTATTGAATGGTTGACCACCAAATAGATGAAAATAAAACTCCATGCCCTTTAGAATTTGGTGTTTATTTGTGCCCTCTGCTCTTTATAAAATCTACATTGTTCTCTTGCATTAGGTAAAAATTCTAAACATGAATTCGAATATTGGATGATAAAACAAATACATACTGTATTGGTTGTGGATAAACTTTCCAAATGTGGGAGAAAAATATGATTTTTGCAAATACTAGCAAAACCGTTTTCTTCTAGTTGAGATTACAAACAAGCTAATGGAAACATGTTACTTTGCTTCACACAGACTGTCCATTCCACCTTATGAAATTACAGTAGCCAACTGTGCCATTGGACTCGTCTACCTGAACCCTTTGTTTAGTGATGTGTTAGTGGTCCAGAGATTGCCTTTCTCTTTGAGACATCCAATTCGAGTTGTACCAATGTCGGACGTCCATGAAGGGTGGTACAGCTGATTCTTCCTGGTTTCCCCCAAAAGGGATTAGCCACTGCATCCCAATATGGACTCAACCACTTTCTCTGGTTGGATGATTGCAATCATCAATATCAGAATGATGGCAATATATTGGCTACTCCAGTCAGTTCACCCCAATGATTTGTTTATACAACCCTCCATTTGAAGGATTCACTGATTCACCCTAGACATAAGACCTTCTTCAGGTTTTATTTAGAGTCTGGCTCATATAAATGTTTGGTTCTTCCATTTAGTATTTTCCTTTCTATAAGTAACTTGCTCCATATAGATGCATTGGGCTTTTGGTACTAGATAACCATGTTCACCCATGTTCCCTCTTTGAGGTTCAAAGTGAATTTACAAAAAAAAGTGGCCAGACTCCATTCTCCATGCATATTGCTATAAAAGGCGAGAGTGGCCAATTGGGGTGTGTGCCCACTCCACTAGTAGAGTAGCAGCTACATTGTCACTTTTGGAAAAGTTGAGAGTGACAGAGATATTTGCTGTTGTAGACTGGGCTTCACCTCAGATGTTTGAGTGAGGTTTTTTGGCCTTGATACTGCTCCCGGTTAGGACATGGTGTGCTGTTGGGGAGAAGGCAGTCAGTGTATTTTACTTTGCCCTAAAAGACCACTGTCATGCTCCTTTTAGTAGGAGGCCATGTTCATTGTTATGCCCCTTGCTTAGTAGCGTGTATTATCCACTAACATATCATACCAAGTGGCCGACCAAAAAGGAACTCTATTTTATGAATATAAATGGTTTCCAGAGGAAGGGAACAGCATGCGGAAGGGCAGCATTCCATTCAAGCCGTGGTGAAGTGCAGACCTGAATCAATGTATCAGGTTGGCTTTTAGTAACTGATGACTTAAACTCTATATAAGATTGAAATTAGGATTCAGGTTATGCCCATGACAGGACACATTCTCTTGTCATAACTTGTTCCCTTCCAAGGTTATATTCACAACCCAAAGTAATAGATGCGCAAACATTGTTGTGTATTATAAACATGCACATTATATACATATATACACATGCACAAACAAATACCTTCTCCAGTCCATCTTCCTTCAGACTAATCACATCCAGGTCAAAGTCTGTCCTTAAGCCATTGGTTCTGTTAAAAGCGATCCGCCCAGTCAGGCCATCCCAATGGGCCTGAAAGAGGGAGAGATAAAGACAGAGAAAGGAAGTAAAGAGAAGGGAAAAAGTGTAAGAAACAAAGAAGAATCAAAAAGAGATGTCTTTTAGAAAGGAGAGAGGTAAAACAATAGAGGTCAAAATACAAGCATACACAGATGAAAGAGAGAGGGAGAGAAAAGTAGATGAATTATAACCAAAGAGCAAGAGGTCATAGGAGCTCACTCATTCTCTGGAAAATAAAGAAATGTATTATTCATGAGAATGTTATTTTTCACCTTTAAGCAAGGTTTAAACATAGCATACACACACACATAAACACAGGGCCGTGCACACTCCTTTTGAGGGGCATGGGCCGGAATGACAAAAAGGGTTCCCCGGATATATGCCGGAAACATAATGGATGTTGGACACTACGCGTCCCGTTGCTTCGTCATGGTCATTAGCTTTTGCAATGCGCATCATGCAAACGGACAACTTATTTCCATCTGCTGGAGTGGCGGGTGTTGCACAGACAGACAAAGCATGCCATCTGTAAGAAAGCTGCTTGTCACACAGATAGAATGCCAGCATTTATGGTCAAAAAAGCACTAGAGTTGTGTCTGAGGGGAAAGGGGCAGGGGCTCAAACACCCCCTGTAGTCTACAAGAAAGAGAACATTTGCACTCACATTCACATGTATCAACAGAAAAACATGAAAAATTCAGTAGCCTAAATAACATTTTGTAACTTCACTTAAATCGCACATGATCCTTTATATATAGAATAGTCCGTTGCTAAAAGAACTTTGATGTTGTGTAGGCAAATGTACGTAAAATTTCTAAACAAACAGCCGGAGGCAGAGACTTTCTCATAGAGCTCCACTACTGTGGAATGAGTTGCCAAAGTTAGAATTGCAAACTCAGTGCAAACCTTCAAGTGTCTGCAAAAGACTCATCTCTCCAGTCTGGTCTAAGATAAAGTGTAGTCTGGCCCAGGGGCGTGAATGTGACCAGAAAGGCCTGATACTGTCCACGCTTGCTGTCTTGCCAGGTGGGCTCTCATCGCCACTGGGATGCCCTCCCTCCAATGCCATTCGTGGGCGGAGTCACTGGCTTGTTGTTGTCTCTCTGTTGCGGACTGGTGCAACTGGGCTGTACTCTGCTGGCAATACTCTGCCCTCATTCAGGATGATTGCGGTTGGTGGGTGTTCTGTTGGTTGATGTTTGGCAATGTGGGTGGATTTATTTCCTGCTTGTTGGGCCCTGTTCAGAGCCTGCCCCGGATAGGGTCACTGGACCCCCCTGTCTCAGCCCCAAGGTCTTACGCTGTATATTGTTGTGCTGTGGGAGTAGGGTCAAAATATTCCCTGTCTTCTCTCATTTTAAACTTTGGAGGACATGAGGTCTTGACCCATACCTCCGGAGTAGCAGGTTTGACTTGTTGCGGTCCCTGTCCAAAGTCTTCCTGGTTGTGTTGCAGATCTAGACGATACCTGACGATTTCAGCCCTCAGAGCCTGGTTCCTCTCTAGGTTTCTTCCTAAATTTCGGCTACTGAAGTTCAGCACTACTGTTGTTTGCTCCCTGGGGTTTAAGGCCGTGTGTTTTGTGAAAGCACTTTTTACAAAGGGCTTTATAAAATAAATTTGATTGATTAATTGATTGAAGTTATATCAAGTTGTTTTACCCACTAATGGAACATATGGCTTTCACTGAATGCATAAGGATATGATTTTATTTGTGCTGCTCTAGGACAGCCGATTACTATGGATGCAGCTACAGGCAGCCCAATATTTGTCATTAATTGGTTGTTTCTAGCAGGAATCTGCTATTGTAACAAAGCAAAACTTTCACTTCCTCCTCTGATTCTATGAAAAGCTGGCGAATGTGGCAGGGGTAATGTAACACCTCTGCATTACACATTTATATCGCAAGCTATGGATACATAATTATTATTTGCACCATGTTCTGAGGCTGTGCATTTCCTGTTTTTACATTGGATGTAAATGTTGGTTTCTGGTTCTGATTGGGTATAAGTCATCTAAGCTTATGATGCATTCATATGTTTAACAGCATTTGCACTTCTATGTTCAGTGTATTTTAGTCTTAGCTTGTGTGATTCTTTGTTTTGTTTCAATACCGTGTTTACTGATTTCAGCTGTGTCTCATTTGCCCCTTGTTACCCCATTATTTACAGATAGGTCCAGAAATATTTGGACAACGACACAATATTCATAATTTTGGCTATGTAAGCCACCAGGATTTGAAATAAAACGACTGAGACACACTTGAAGTGCAGACTTTCAGCTTTAATTCAAGGGGCTGAACTAAAATATGGCACGAAATGTTTAGGAATTGCAACCATTTTATTTTCATACCCAAGCCTTCTCCATACTTTTTTCTTCCCATCATTCTGGTACAGATTGATCTTAGTATCATATGCCAATGAATGCTGTTCCAGAACTGGGCTGGCTTTTTAGATGGTTTTTTGGCCTTTATATTTTATATTGGCCTTGATACTTTTGGGCCTTTAGTCCAATATAGCCTTTATAATCTTGAGGCTTGTGAATAGTTTGCACCTTTTAGTGAACCCTCTGTATTAGCTCTCATGAAGTATTCTATTTATGGTAGACTTGGATAATAATATGCCTACTTCCTGGAGAGTGTTCTTCACTTGGGTGGATGTTGTGAAGGGTGCTTTCTTTACCATGGAAATGCCTATTCTTGTTGCGGAGCTCACCAGTGTGTTCTTTTTTTCTCCGAATGTAACAAAAAGTTGATTTGGCCACTCGTAATGTTCCTGCTATCTCTCTGATTTATTTTTTTGCAGCCTATGGTTGGCCTGTTTCACTTGTATTGAGAGCTCTTTTGACCACATGTTGTGGGTTCACAGCAACAGCTTCCAAATGCGAATGCCACACCTGGAATCAACTTCAGACCTTTACCAGCTTTATTGAGGAAGAAATTACAAACAAATAGCCCACACCTGTACCTGAAACAGATTTTGAGTCAACTGTCCAATTACATGTGGTCCCTTGAAAAAGAGGTTGCTACATATTGAAGAGCTCTAATTCTTAAACTCTTCCTATTTGGATGGGAATACCCTCAAATTAAAGCTGAGACTGCACTTTAAGCACATATTCATTATTTAACTGTAAGTTGAATATATTTTGGTAAACAGCCAAAATAACAAAACTTGTGTCAATGTCCCATTATTTCTGGACCGGACTTTAGTTTTCCCAGTTCCTGGAGCTAGGTGTTTGGTGTTGGTTATTGTTTTGTTGTGATGTTGCTCTTGCTGTTTTTATTAAGCCTGTTCATTAAAAATTCATGTTCCACCACCTCTGCGCCTGTATCCTACTTTTACACAACGTTACAACAAGTTACATTCTTCACAAATTGATTAATACATTTAATGAATATCTAAAAAAAATTGATGAAGCTGCTTCCAACGCATACTTTATATTGAAGAATCACATCCGGTCCTTTAATGTTAGGTTTTATCTCAGAGATCAATTACCGTCTAAAACTATATAAGGCTGCATATGCAAATAAAGACTGTTAATTATTTATGTAGATTTTACTAATTGCTATTTTTTTCTTATACCTTGTAGTGGGAGGATTAGTAGTTAGTCAAATCTCTCCCTAATAGCCTGCAGTTCAGCTCACTCAAATATTTCTGTTGATTTCCATTATCATCCAGCTACTAATTAGGCATATGGCCATGGACTGACATGATACCAAGGAAGGGACTGCTTTGTTCATGGATAATTGACATTATCTTTGAACAATGTAATGAGTTGAGTCTGGAGTTCCACATTACACCAATATAGTACATTCATAACAAAATACAGCAAATTAACATGATTTGGCCAAAAATAACAGAATCTGTCCTATTTATGCATTTAAGGAAAATGTAATAATACATTTAGAATATATGTACTCATATATTACCAAATGCATCTAATATGCATCATAAAATGTTTGATGCATTTGAAAATGTATTCGAAAATACATAAAAATATATATGAATATATTTCCCAATACATTTGGAAAATATATTTCTGAATACAATTCACAAATGTATAAGATGTACGGTAGCGTTTGGTAAACAGTGTCTCAAACCCATGAAGTTTGGCTCCCCAATTGAGTGTGCTACTCACTGCTCCAAAACAGGGACATTTCGCTCAGATGGGCAAGTTGTAACGTTACCAAGGTTGCTAAAAGAATGTAAGATGAGATCTATTTTGTAAATGATGATGATCATTTTGAAAATGTTGTTTGTATATTAACTTTGTTCATTGCATTTGTTTAGAAAATCTGGTCCTATTATTGGCTGTAATATCAATATTGATTTCAGGCAAGATCCCATCCCTGGTATACACCTAAGGGAGACCACAGTCCTTGCCAGGACCAATATCCACAGAAACCTGAGGCCTCTAAAGGAATAAAGCACTGTATTTTGTCTTCTGCTATCTGTGATTGTCTGGTTTGGTCAGATTTTTGTGATCATTTTTTATCACTGTACCAAAACTGTATGTGTAAAAACGTATACGCACGGCCCAGCAGTAAAAGAGATCTTGGTCTCAGTCTGGGATTCTTGTTGAAATAAAGTGTTCTAATTATCAGGTTAGCTGTAAAGTGATAAAAAATAACAATAATCTTACATGACTGTCATTTTGCACTGTGAACATGAATAGCTTTGAAATACATTTTGAAATATATTTCAGAATAAAAGGTGAAAAACTTTAAATATTTTCATCTATGAAATGTATATGGAATAAAGTTAAATGTATTCAACATCTATTCAACATGCATTCTAAATGTGTTTTGAATTGCAAAAATATATATATTTGGTTTCCGTATGGGTAAATATTTGGCTTTATTCAGTGGTTAAATTGGAATTTGGAAGGTGAGGAAACTCTTGACATTAAACAGGGGCAGAGGGTCGGATGCTTACCATAAATAAATTGTCATCCATACTGCTGAGAAAATTACATTTGTTTAATAAACAACTAAAGCACACTGAATAATAAAATATGTGGTAAGTTAACACTCACAACTGCAATCCCTTTCAACTAAGCACCCTGAACAGTGCTAGAACACTCTAAACAGTATATACCCATTATATTATTTTGAGCAGTTGTTCAATCTAAAAGTAAATGCAAAGGTCAAAGGGTTCTTGCATCAAAGTTGGTCTCGGTTGGCACAGATGGGGCTGCTGTCAACGATGGCATTTACAAAGGAATTGTTCCAAAACTACATTGCATGTCTGTGATTGGGGATTCACTTGTGCATATTCTATTGAGAACTGCGCCAAATCAGCTGATCGCATGGTTCCATACTGTGAGACATTTAATTGATCTGCAGTCAAGTTGCTGAAAATATTTCTACAAAAAGGTAGTGCAAAAAAAAGAAGCATTAAAGAAGATGTGTGATGAAAATGGTATTGCCTTTTTGAAACTTGAAAAGGTTCACAATATTAGATGGTCTGCATTGAGGCACGAAACTGTTGAAAATACTGAAGCTATTTCCTGCTATTAAAATTAAATTGCCTACAACTGATGATGACAGTGATCTACAGGAAATTTGCACAGAGCGTTTTCAGTGTTTTCTTTGTAACATGCTTGCCAACAGTTCACATCCCAAAGGTTTCAGCAGGAGAAGCTGACCATTGGTGAATGTAAAGATGAACTCATGTTAGCCACTGGACAGTTCACACTCTTGCTTGAAAATGAGGGGAGGTACAGGAAAGACTATTTCTAATGTGAATGCTGGCAGGAACAAAGTAAATGTTCTGAGAGGTTAAAATCAGGAGTTTGAAACCAGATATGAATCACTCAAGTCATGTGATCAATCGTTACATTTTTTATTCTTCAACTTGGCCACACGAAATGCAAGACCTCCACCATTTTGGGAACACAACACTTTGCTATATTATTCAGCATATTATTATTGGTCAACATCTTGAATACAAGCTAAGCAGATTGTTACTCCAACATCCACAAGGTAGTATTCTGTCTCTTACACTGCCTCTGAGCAGTGCAGCTTGTGAGAGGGGATTTTCATCTCTCAATTTAATAAGACAAACCTACAGATCCTGTCTGTCACAGACTCGCCTCTCAGCATTGATGCACATCCCTGTGTCGAAAATGACCACAAAAACAATTGACCTGAAGCCAGCTGTTGACCTTTGCATGCAAACAGCTCATTGCAGGATCAACCAGGGAACTGCAAGTACATTTACAACCGTGTTGGAAAGTGAAGAGGACAGAGAGAGTGGCAGCAAGGAGGACAGTGAGGGGGACAGCATATAAGCAGGCCCTGCTGTTAAATGGTGAGTACCAAACCACATCTCCTGAGGCTCCCCTGAGAACCAGACCAAAAATGTATGTGCACCCCTGATTATAACGTAACTACTGTATGACGTAGCCAGCAAATGTGTTTGTCTATCTAGACCCAAATTAAAGCACGGATGCGTACTTTCGCTCTTCTTGGCCGGCTCCGCTTATGCTTACATAGTTTGAATATGAAAAAAAGAGAGAACATTCTGAAATATTTTGAATATGCATTATAATTACACATTTAATCACATGATGCAATGATCATTACAAAATGCGAAGCTAGCTATAGTTACTCATTGCTACAGTACTCATTGTAGTACAGTGTGGCAAAAAAGTATTTAGTCAGCCACCAATTGTGCAAGTTCTCCCACTTAAAAAGATGAGGGAGGCCTGTAATTTTCATCATAGGTACACTTCAACTATGAGAGACAAAATGAGAAAAATAAATCCAGAGAATCACATTGTAGGATTTTTAATGAATTTATTGGTAAATTCCTCGGTAAAATAAGTATTTGGTCACCTACAAACATGCACGATTTCTGGCTCTCACAGACCTGTAACTTCTTTAAGAGGCTCTACTGTCCTCCACTAGTTACCTGTATTAATGGCACCTTTGAACTTGTTATCAGTATAAAGACACCTGTCCACAACCTCCTCTATAGCCAAGACCAAAGAGCTGTCAAAGGACACCAGAAACAAAATTGTAGACCTGCACCAGGCTGGAAAGACTGAATCTGCAATAGGTAAGCAGCTTGGTGTGAAGAACTCAACTGTGGGGGCAATTATAAGAAAATGGAAGACATACAAGACAACTGATAATCTCCCTCGATCCGGGGCTCCACACAAGTTCTGCTCTGTGGGGTAAAAATTATCACAAGAATGGTGAGCAAAAATCCCAGAACTACACGGGGGGATCTAGTGAATGACCTGCAGAGAGCTGGGACCAAAGTAACAAAGTCTGCCATCAGTAACACACTATGCCGCCAGGGACTCAAATCCTGCAGTGCCAGATGTGTCCCCCTGCTTAAGCCAGTACATGTCCAGGCCTGTCTGAGGTTTGCTAGAAAGCATTTGGATGATCCAGAAGAGGATTGGGAGAATGTCATATGGTCAGATGAAACCAAAATAGAACTTTTTGGTAAAAACTCAACTTTGGAAGAAAAAGAATGCTGAGTTGTATCCAAAGAAAACCATACCTACTGTGAAGCATGGGGGTGGAAACATCATGATTCAGAGTAGGTCAGATGAAACCAAAATAGAACTTTTTGGTAAAAACTCATTTTTTGGAAGAGAAAGAATGCTGAGTTGCATCCAAAGAACACCATACCTACTGTGAAGCATGGGGGTGGAAACATCATGCTTTGGGGCTGTTTTTCTTCCAAAGGACCAGGACGACTGATCCGTGTAAAGGATAGAATGAATGGGGCCATGTATCGTGAAATTTTGAGTGAAAACCTCCTTCCATCAGCAAGGGCATTGAAGATGAAACGTGGCTGGGTCTTTCAGTATGACAATGATCCCAAACACACCTCCCGGGCAACGAAGGAGTGGCTTCGTAAGAAGCATTTCAAGGTCCTGGAGTGGCCTAGCCAGTCACCAGATCTCAACCCCCTAGACATTATTTGGAGGGAGTTGAAAGTCTGTGTTGCGCAGCAACTGTCCCAAAACATCACTGCTCTAGAGGAAATCTGCATGGAAGAATGGGCCAAAATACCCGCAACAGTGTGTGAAAATTTTGTGAAAACTTTCAGAAAAAGTTTGACCTCTGTCATTGCCAACAAAGGGTATATAACAAAGTATTGAGATGAACTTTTGTTATTGACCAAATACTTATTTTCCACCATAATTTACCAATAAATTCATTAAAAATCCTATAATGTGATTTTCTGGAAATTATTTTCTCATTTTGTCTCTCATAGTTGTAATGTGCCTCTGATGAAAATTACAGGCCTCTCATCTTTTTAAGTGGGCGAACTTGCACAATTGGTGGCTGACTAAATACTTTTTTGCCCCAATGTATCTTTTCTCACTGTTGACTGTCTCTACACGACCCTTTTGTCTATAACTTTCAGAGGCCCTGAATGTCTTGGTTCAGTATCACTTGGTAGTGAAATAGGTAGACTTTTAAACTTAGATATCTTATTCAACAATCAGCCTATTTGCCCTGCCTAAAACTGCTCTCAACCAATTGGAATGGGACCTCTTCTCAGAAGTTAAGTGGACTGGTCATTTCAAAGTATTGTCACTAACCACTACGCTATATAACAATGGTCAGTCACTCAGTCAGTCAGTCAGTAAAAGACATTCACTCTTCTTGGAGAGACAAATGTACATTCATAGAAACCCTTCTGCAAATACAGCTCTGGAATTATTTTAAATTAAGAGACCAGCCTGCTGGGACCATACCGTTCCGTGTTTTCTGTATGTCCTTGATTTGTCATATGCTTATTTGGTCTTTCCTGTTATTGTTTCAGTTAATTGGTCTATTCCTTTCACCTGTGTTTTGCCCCCACTTGTTTCTGTTCTCCTTCTTAGTCAGTGTATTAAGTTCAGCCATTTTCTCCCAGTTCTTGTCATTCATTGTTTGATATTTGTCAGTGGTTAATGTATGCCTGTATTTATGGTTCTTGTTCATGGTTCCTAGTTTTGATTTGTTTCTGTTTTGTAGTGCACGACACTTGGTTTTGTTTTCCTTTTGTTAAAAGCTACTTCCTGCACCCCTGAACTTGCCTCCATCTCCCTGCTTGGACCCGTGACAACTGCAAATTGAACGCTTCTGTTCCTCACTCAAAACTTTCCTTTTCAACTTTTTTGGAAAGGAAAGATAAAGGTGCAATGGTTTCTTAATTTTTTCCAGGGCTGTATGTTAGCACAGCTGAAAACTGTGCTAAATAAAGAAGCAATAAAACTGGCCATCTTTTTGAGTATCGGAAGCATCACCAATTGTGGGTTTGATTGCAGGTTCAAAATGGCCAGAAACAAATAACCTTCTTCTGAAACTCAGGCTATTTTTGTTGTGAGAAATGAAGGCTATTCCATTTGAGAAATTGTCAAGAAACTAAAGATCTCGTACGTTTTGTACTGCTCCCTTTGCAGAACAGTGCAACCTGGCTCTGACCAGAATAGATAAAGCAATGGGAAGGCCTGGTGCACAATTGAGCAAGAGGGCACAGACAGTAGTGTCTAGTTTAAGAAACAGATAGCACATAGATCCTCAACTGGCAGCTTTATTAAACAGCACCCACAAAACACTAGTTTAAACTTCAACAGTGAAGAGGCGACTCTGGGATGCTTTTTTCAGTCTTTTTCCAATGTATGTGTTCTTATGCTCATCTTAATCTTTTCATTTTTTTGGGCAGTCTAAAATATAGATTTTTCTTTGCAACTCTGGAATTTCCTCTTTTATCAGCAGTTTTCTGGTGTGCTACTCCATCCAAAGCAAACATCACCACATCCTCCGCCACCAACTGGCAGTAGTGTGAGTTTTTGGGCGAAACATATCGAAGAGAAGAACGATTTTGTTTCGGAGACTTGCAAAAATCGATAGCTCAAGACAACACCTTCCAAGTTAGTGTCCCCAACATATACAAGCACCCCCGGAGGTTTGCAAATGTTGAGGCAATTTTCTCAGAACTGTTAACATTTTCTGTGCAATGTGCCTGCATATCGCAAAATGTTCCCTCAAATCATTTCCACAATCCTACATGGTATGTCAAGAACGTGTTAGATTAAATATGGACGCTATGTAAATGATTATGCAAACTAAGATAAAATCTACGTAGCCTTTAATTCTCTGTCTTGTAATGTAAATAAGCCCGTAGCAGAGTTCTGATTATATCTCACCGAGCAAACAGAACAGAACAAAGTAGCAACTTTACAGGTCCTAAATATATCCTGTGCCTGATCTTTAAATGCCTGACTAACAGACAAGGAGGTGTGAAATAACCGTCCTAGTTTCCTGAATCTCTCCTGCATAATAAGGAATAATTAGCCCAGATTAAGATAATTTAAGACCTACTCTGTAGGGAAATGAAAACAGATAGACAGGTTTCACATAAATATTGTTTCTGCTCTTGGAGAAGTATGAATATTCATGCAGTAATATAGCCTCTCATTGTCTCTTTAAAAAAAATATCCTTAACTAAACCTATTTCCTTGGCCTGTCTCTCATACATTGCTTTTTTCTGTGTGTATTTTTGTATCTCTCTCTCTCTCTCTCTCTCTCGCTCTCGTCTCTTCCACTGTACTCTTCTGTCTCTCTAGTGGTCTGATTTGTAATATATAGTAATATGTACCTCTTTGATGAGGGCCATGAATCTGTTCCCAAAACGCCAGGGTTTATGCCTGTTGCACTGTAGGGAGCTGACAGTGATCTGCTGAGACTGCTGCACTGCCACGGCCACCACATGCACTGCATCGTACATTAACGCGGCGTCCGTCTGCAACACAAGAGACATGTATCATTTCAACATTTCATCACAGTAACGATGTCAACCTCACAGCATCATACATGAAAACAGCGCCTGTACAACAGAAAGACCATCATCCCTGCATGAGAAATCATCACATGCTGTATCACTAGATCACACACAATACAGTATATGTAATTAAATTACAAAAGTTGCATATTAAGCTGCATCACACAAACACAATGGCACTGCAACAATTACCAGATTCTGTTTGGAACAGCCAAGACAATTTGTCAGCATCACTATCAAGATCTCAAAACATTCCCATAACCCCATGAACCAACAACTTTCAATGGAAGGTCTGCATCCTATCATTTTGGTGAAAAATCAACAAGTCTGTCCTGTATTCTAGTCACCTACCATGTCTCATAAAAGAAAGGGCTTTTTTTTTAATTCAATCTAGCCATAGTGACTTTCTATCTACAGCTCACACTACATTATACAACTGTCAATTATACTTAATATGACAGACAACTTAAATCTCTGAAAACTGGCTTCCCAAATGACTGCCATTTCTCTCTGATAATTGCTCTGATATAAGTCTCTTACTGCACTTCAGGAAGCAGATTATATTAGAGGAGGATTGAGCTGCCGATGACAAGAACTGGGTTCTTTCCAAACTGCACAATATTTGCTATTTAGAGGAGCCAAATGCTGTGGTAGCCCATGCAGAAAGGCAAGTTGGATTAAGGAATACAATTGTGTGATATTATACATCTCTATTTTTAAAAGGTGTTAATAAAAGAGGGAGAGAGCATCGAACTGCTGCATGGTGGGTGAGACAGTGGAGGCAGAGGTGCTAAGTAGGGATTGGGGATAGTTTGGTCACCAGCTGCATAGTAACAGTTTGAGTCATTCCCTTAGGGGTGAAGAGAGTGAGTGGTGGAGGAGGTTAAGGATATATTCTAGGAAAGAGGACCGTTCTGTGCTATCCATCCACACTGGCTGCATGATTTCCTAGTTTTAGAAATCAGCCATTTCGTATAGTGGTTGAAATAATGATCGTGTACCCAGTCGCCAAGAGAAAGAGTAATTCATTTATTTATTGCAGAATTTGATAGTCCATTGTTCATGATGTTACAGACTCTGTCGTCATACACGATATCCTACAAACTCAATCACATCTCACACTTCTGTTTGTCCTCTGTTTTATAGACATCGCAAGACAGAATACACATATGCCCATAGGCTATTTATTGTCGTGCTTTGAATGAACTTGACTTCCTGTGTACGGATAAACAGATGGTCTTTTGTTATCTAAACATAACAAGCATACACTTCAACACCAGGGAGAAGTGTTTGGCACCTGACACCTACAATGTATAGATAGTGGGTAACAAAGTGGGCTGGCTGGCATTGGCAGAAAAGACAGTGGTTTACATTGAATATGCCACTGCTACTACAGTCACTGACATTTTCACTGGCTGGTAAGAGGATGGTTCCTACTCCAATTTGTAATGGACCATCACATGGGATTAAATTCCCTTTGGGAATATAAATTCTACAGGTAGAACACTTTTTTGGCTATTACATGATTTCATTTGTGTTATTTCATAGTTTTCATGTGTTTGCTATTATTATACAAACAAATATTCTCTTAAACTAATAAAACATACAAATACCCTTGAATGAATAGGTAAGATAAAACTTTTGGCTGACACTGTATATCATATTGCTGTCTAATTTGAAGTTGAGTTACATTCCTTTATCCCCAGTTATGGCCTATGATAGTAAAAAAATGGGATCCAAATAATGTTCTCCAATTATGATTTGGCTGGTATAGAGATTCTGGCATGACTAAGGGTCATGCATAACTTTTATTTCAAATCCCTATCAATAGGCAAGTTGGAGCCATTCGAAAGTGTACCATAATTCCACATTTATAAATCGCACCATTTTATAGTTTTGTGTGTATACAAACCAAAGCATTAACCATAACCTTATCCAGGGTCTGGAAATATTTGGACACTGACAATTTTCATGATGTACGCCACCACAATGGAGTTGAAATCAACCAACTGAGATGCAACTGAAGTGCAGACTTCCAGCTTTAATTCAAGGTGTTATTTAAGGGGTTCAAATTAGGGCTGTCACGATATCAGATTTTCACTACATGATTATTGTGGCCAAAATAATTCACGGTAACAATATTATTGAGGTATCTATAGAAAATTTGAAGAATAAAAAGGATGTCAGTCAAACTAATCTTCAACTTTTTTGATGTGCTTTTTTCTATTTTTTGGCAAATGAATAACACTAAAAATAAGATCCCCCCCAGGGGTTCTAGTGGGGCTAACAAGTTCATTTCAAAACCCCTGCCTGCGCCTGGTCCGTTAGTCCCCACAACGTCACAACGTGACAGAATGACTGACCCAAGAAAGGACCACGTAAGTGCGAGGCAGAGTCGGATGGTAGGGGAACCCTTCGTTTGGCCGGACAATGACACCGAGGAGGAATACCCCTACCGTCACCCACTGCCCCCCTGGGCTGACGGGGACTCGGACAAGGAGGAATACCCCTACCGTCACCCACTGCCCTCCTGGGCTGACGGGGACTCGGAAAAGGAGGAATACCCCTACCGTCACCCACTGCCCTCCTGGGCTGACGGGGACTCGGACAAGGAGGAATTACCAGTACCCACTGTTCTCCTTGCTGGCGCAGCAGAAACGAAGGAGAAGAAGGCGCAAACTGGCCGATAAGCAGCCCCAAGATTCTTTTTGGGGGGTGCTATATGGGAGCATGGAGGCTGTCATGCAGATGACCATCAGGGAGTGGGAGCGCTTCCGGGAACTCCATGCTGCCCAGGAGCCACAGCCAGCGCCCCCGCTGCCCAGGAGCCG